>JAQGDQ010000251.1:275797-327225 GCA_030141605.1 Tubiluchus corallicola
TTTAAACTTTTACTAGGCTGATTAAGGCTGGGAAGAGAAATGGGGACCTTGGTCAAGCTCTTTACTTACAAAGAATAGGAAAGTAAGGTCTAATATGTTTAGTTTTACTTAAATTACTTGGTATATCATATGACTCATATTTACATCGTGGTAGTGACCATTTATCGTTCCACCATGTCGTGCCATGATTAGATTGTTGCACCTAATTTAACGCAATGTATACTTTATCTAAATATATCTTATCACTCATATTCACATCATGGTAGTGACCATTTATCGTTCCACCACGTCGTGCCATGATTAGAATGTTACACCTAAGTTAGTACATTGTATATTATGTAGAACAATAGACTTACTAACTTTTAGCGAGTATTGCTCTTTTTACATCAGTTCCTTTCTCCTTTCGTAGTTAGACTTCAACTGCAAGTAGGCAATGCTGGATTAATTTTTTTGACAAATTTATTACCTTTAATTAAGTTAGTTAGATGGAACTCAAGTGCAGCCACCTCCTCGTGGTGAGTTCTGGGATGATTTGGCATGAAACATGAACACTGTTGACAATGATGATGATGATATTGTAGTGCATAATGCATGTAAATGTAAAATTTTGCAATAATTATTTATCATAGTTAGGCAGTTGGTAGCTTAGGGGCCAAAACCTCATGCCAAATCATGCGAAGAGCTGCACACAGCCCACACGAGTTCACAGACATGAAACTGAATGAAAATAATTTAAACTTTTACTAGGCTGATTAAGGCTGGGAAGAGAAATGGGGACCTTGGTCAAGCTCTTTACTTACAAAGAATAGGAAAGTAAGGTCTAATATGTTTAGTTTTACTTAAATTACTTGGTATATCATATGACTCATATTTACATCGTGGTAGTGACCATTTATCGTTCCACCATGTCGTGCCATGATTAGATTGTTGCACCTAATTTAACGCAATGTATACTTTATCTAAATATATCTTATCACTCATATTCACATCATGGTAGTGACCATTTATCGTTCCACCACGTCGTGCCATGATTAGAATGTTACACCTAAGTTAGTACATTGTATATTATGTAGAACAATAGACTTACTAACTTTTAGCGAGTATTGCTCTTTTAACATCAGTTCCTTTCTCCTTTCGTAGTTAGACTTCAACTGCAAGTAGGCAATGCTGGATTAATTTTTCTGACAAATTTATTACCTTTAATTAAGTTAATTAGATGGAACTCAAGTGCAGCCACCTCCTCGTGGTGAGTTCTGGGATGATTTGGCATGAAACATGAACACTGTTGATAATGATGATGATGATATTGTAGTGCATAATGCATGTAAATGTAAAATTTTGCAATAATTATTTATCATAGTTAGGCAGTTGGTAGCTTAGGGGCCAAAACCTCATGCCAAATCATGCGAAGAGCTGCACACAGCCCATACGAGTTCACAGAAATGAAACTGAATGAAAATAATTTAAACTTTTACTAGGCTGATTAAGGCTGGGAAGAGAAATGGGGACCTTGGTCAAGCTCTTTACTTACAAAGAATAGGAAAGTAAGGTCTAATATGTTTAGTTTTATTTAAATTACTTGGTATATCATATGACTCATATTTACATCGTGGTAGTGACCATTTATCGTTCCACCATGTCGTGCCATGATTAGATTGTTGCACCTAATTTAACGCAATGTATACATTATCTAAATATATCTTATCACTTATATTCACATCATGGTAGTGACCATTTATCGTTCCACCACGTCGTGCCATGATTAGAATGTTACACCTAAGTTAGTACATTGTATATTATGTAGAACAATAGACTTACTAACTTTTAGCGAGTATTGCTCTTTTAACATCAGTTCCTTTCTCCTTTCGTAGTTACACTTCAACTACAAGTAGGCAATGCTGGATTAATTTTTTTGACAAATTTATTACGGTAATTATTTAATCGATCTATAGGTAATATCTTATTATTACTTTTAATTAAGTTAGTTAGATGGAACTCAAGTGCAGCCACCTCCTCGTGGTGAGTTCTGGGATGATTTGGCATGAAACATGAACACTGTTGAAAATGATGATGATGATATTGTAGCGCATAATGCATGCAAATGTAAAATTTTGCAATAATTATTTATCATAGTTAGGCAGTTGGTAGCTTAGGGGCCAAAACCTCATGCCAAATCATGCGAAGAGCTGCACACAGCCCACACGAGTTCACAGAAATGAAACTGAATGAAAATAATTTAAACTTTTGCTAGGCTGATTAAGGCTGGGAAGAGAAATGGGGACCTTGGTCAAGCTCTTTACTTACAAAGAATAGGCAAGTAAGGTCTAATATGTTTAGTTTTACTTAAATTACTTGGTATATCATATGACTCATATTTACATCGTGGTAGTGACCATTTATCGTTCCACCATGTCGTGCCATGATTAGATTGTTGCACCTAATTTAACGCAATGTATACTTTATCTAAATATATCTTATCACTCATATTCACATCATGGTAGTGACCATTTATCGTTCCACCACGTCGTGCCATGATTAGAATGTTACACCTAAGTTAGTACATTGTATATTATGTAGAACAATAGACTTACTAACTTTTAGCGAGTATTGCTCTTTTAACATCAGTTCCTTTCTCCTTTCGTAGTTAGACTTCAACTGCAAGTAGGCAATGCTGGATTAATTTTTTTGACAAATTTATTACCTTTAATTAAGTTAGTTAGATGGAACTCAAGTGCAGCCACCTCCTCGTGGTGAGTTCTGGGATGATTTGGCATGAAACATGAACACTGTTGATAATGATGATGATGATGATGATATTGTTGGGCATAATGCATGCACATGTAAAATTTTGCAATAATTATTTATCATAGTTAGGCAGTTGGTAGCTTAGGGGCCAAAACCTCATGCCAAATCATGCGAAGAGCTGCACAGCCCACGCGAGTTCACAGAAATGAAACTGAATGAAAATAATTTAAACTTTTACTAGGCTGATTAAGGCTGGGAAGAGAATTGGGGACCTTGGTCAAGCTCTTTACTTACAAAAGAATAGGCAAGTAAGGTCTAATATGTTTAGTTTTACTTAAATTACTTGGTATATCATATGACTCATATTTACATCGTGGTAGTGACCATTTATCATTCCACCATGTCGTGCCATGATTAGATTGTTGCACCTAATTTAACGCAATGTATACTTTATCTAAATATGTTTACGTTTACCTACATCTACTATATCTTATCACTCATATTCACATCATGGTAGTGACCATTTATCGTTCCACCACGTCGTGCCATGATTAGAATGTTACACCTAAGTTAGTACATTGTATATTATGTAGAACAATAGACTTACTAACTTTTAGCGAGTATTGCTCTTTTAACACCAGTTCCTTTCTCCTTTCGTAGTTAGACTTCAACTGCAAGTAGGCAATGCCGGATTAATTTTTTTGACAAATTTATTACCTTTAATTAAGTTAGTTAGATGGAACTCAAGTGCAGCCACCTCCTTGTGGTGAGTTCTGGGATGATTTGGCATGAAACATGAACACTATTGATAATGATGATGATGATATTGTAGAGCATAATGCATGTAAATGTAAGATTTTGCAATAATTATTTATCATAGTTAGGCAGTTGGTAGCTTAGGGGCCAAAACCTCATGCCAAATCATGCGAAGAGCTGCACACAGCCCACACGAGTTCACAGAAATGAAACTGAATGAAAATAATTTAAACTTTTACTAGGATGATTAAGGCTGGGAAGAGAAATGGGGACCTTTGTCAAGCTCTTTACTTACAAAGAATAGGCAAGTAAGGACTAATATGTTTAGTTTTACTTAAATTACTTGGTATATCATATGACTCATATTTACATCGTGGTAGTGACCATTTATCGTTCCACCATGTCGTGCCATGATTAGATTGTTGCACCTAATTTAACGCAATGTATACTTTATCTAAATATATCTTATCACTCATATTCACATCATGGTAGTGACCATTTATCGTTCCACCACGTCGTGCCATGATTAGAATGTTACACCTAAGTTAGTACATTGTATATTATGTAGAACAATAGACTTACTAACTTTTAGCGAGTATTGCTCTTTTAACATCAGTTCCTTTCTCCTTTCATAGTTAGACTTCAACTGCAAGTAGGCAATGCTGGATTAATTTTTTGACAAATTTATTACCTTTAATTAAGTTAGTTAGATGGAACTCAAGTGCAGCCACCTCCTCATGGTGAGTTCTGGGATGATTTGGCATGAAACATGAACACTATTGATAATGATGATGATGATATTGTAGGGCATAATGCATGTAAATGTAAGAATTTGCAATAATTATTTATCATAGTTAGGCAGTTGGTAGCTTAGGGGCCAAAACCTCATGCCAAATCATGCGAAGAGCTGCACACAGCCCACACGAGTTCACAGAAATGAAACTGAATGAAAATAATTTAAACTTTTACTAGGCTGATTAAGGCTGGGAAGAGAAATGGGGACCTTGGTCAAGCTCTTTACTTACAAAGAATAGGCAAGTAAGGTCTAATATGTTTAGTTTTACTTAAATTACTTGGTATATCATATGACTCATATTTACATCACGGTAGTGACCATTTATCGTTCCACCATGTCGTGCCATGATTAGATTGTTGCACCTAATTTAACGCAATGTATACTTTATCTAAATATATCTTATCACTCATATTCACATCATGGTAGTGACCATTTATCGTTCCACCACGTCGTGCCATGATTAGAATGTTACACCTAAGTTAGTACATTGTATATTATGTAGAACAATAGACTTACTAACTTTTAGCGAGTATTGCTCTTTTAACATCAGTTCCTTTCTCCTTTCGTAGTTAGACTTCAACTGCAAGTAGGCAATGCTGGATTAATTTTTTTGACAAATTTATTACCTTTAATTAAGTTAGTTAGATGGAACTCAAGTGCAGCCAGCTCCTCATGGTGAGTTCTGGGATGATTTGGCATGAAACATGAACACTATTGATAATGATGATGATGATATTGTAGGGCATAATGCATGTAAATGTAAGATTTTGCAATAATTATTTATCATAGTTAGGCAGTTGGTAGCTTAGGAGCCAAAACCTCATGCCAAATCATGCGAAGAGCTGCACACAGCCCACACGAGTTCACAGAAATGAAACTGAATGAAAATAATTTAAACTTTTACTAGGCTGATTAAGGCTGGGAAGAGAAACGGGGACCTTGGTCAAGCTCTTTACTTACAAAGAATAGGCAAGTAGGTCTAATATGTTTAGTTTTACTTAAATTACTTGGTATATCATATGACTCATATTTACATCGTGGTAGTGACCATTTATCGTTCCACCATGTCGTGCCATGATTAGATTGTTGCACCTAATTTAACGCAATGTATACTTTATCTAAATATATCTTATCACTCATATTCACATCATGGTAGTGACCATTTATCGTTCCACCACGTCGTGCCATGATTAGAATGTTACGCCTAAGTTAGTACATTGTATGTTATGTAGAACAATAGACTTACTAACTTTTAGCGAGTATTGCTCTTTTAACATCAGTTCCTTTCTCCTTTCGTAGTTAGACTTCAGCTGCAAGTAGGCAATGCTGGATTAATTTTTTTGACAAATTTATTACCTTTAATTAAGTTAGTTAGATGGAACTCAAGTGCAGCCACCTCCTCATGGTGAGTTCTGGGATGATTTGGCATGAAACATGAACACTATTGATAATGATGATGATGATATTGTAGGGCATAATGCATGTAAATGTAAGATTTTGCAATAATTATTTATCATAGTTAGGCAGTTGGTAGCTTAGGGGCCAAAACCTCATGCCAAATCATGCGAAGAGCTGCACACAGCCCACACGAGTTCACAGAAATGAAATTGAATGAAAATAATTTAAACTTTTACTAGGCTGATTAAGGCTGGGAAGAGAAATGGGGACCTTGGTCAAGCTCTTTACTACAAAGAATAGGCAAGTAAGGTCTAATATGTTTAGTTTTACTTAAATTACTTGTATATCATATGACTCATAATTACATCATGGTAGTGACCATTTATCGTTCCACCATGTCGTGCCATGATTAGATTGTTGCACCTAATTTAACGCAATGTATACTTTATCTAAATATATCTTATCACTCATATTCACATCATGGTAGTGACCATTTATCGTTCCACCACGTCGTGCCATGATTAGAATGTTACACCTAAGTTAGTACATTGTATGTTATGTAGAACAATAGACTTACTAACTTTTAGCGAGTATTGCTCTTTTAACATCAGTTCCTTTCTCCTTTCGTAGTTAGACTTCAGCTGCAAGTAGGCAATGCTGGATTAATTTTTTTGACAAATTTATTACGGTAATTATTTAATCGATCTATAGGTAATATCTTATTATTACCTTTAATTAAGTTAGTTAGGTGGAACTCAAGTGCAGCCACCTCCTCGTGGTGAGTTCTGGGATGATTTGGCATGAAACATGAACACTGTTGACAATGATGATGATGATATTGTAGCGCATAATGCATGCAAATGTAAAATTTTGCAATAATTATTTATCATAGTTAGGCAGTTGGTAGCTTAGGGGCCAAAACCTCATGCCAAATCCTGCGAAGAGCTGCACACAGCCCACACGAGTTCACAGAAATGAAACTGAATGAAAATAATTTAAACTTTTACTAGGCTGATTAAGGCTGGGAAGAGAAATGGGGACCTTGGTCAAGCTCTTTACTTACAAAGAATAGGCAAGTAAGGTCTAATATGTTTAGTTTTACTTAAATTACTTGGTATATCATATGACTCATGTTTACATCGTGGTAGTGACCATTTATCGTTCCACCATGTCGTGCCATGATTAGATTGTTGCACCTAATTTAACGCAATGTATACTTTATCTAAATATATCTTATCACTCATATTCACATCATGGTAGTGACCATTTATCATTCCACCACGTCGTGCCATGATTAGAATGTTACACCTAAGTTAGTACATTGTATATTATGTAGAACAATAGACTTACTAACTTTTAGCGAGTATTGCCCTTTTAACATCAGTTCCTTTCTCCTTTAGTAGTTAGACTTCAACTGCAAGTAGGCAATGCTGGATTAATTTTTTTGACAAATTTATTACCTTTAATTAAGTTAGTTAGATGGAACTCAAGTGCAGCCACCTCCTCGTGGTGAGTTCTGGGATGATTTGGCATGAAACATGAACACTGTTGACAATGATGATGATGATATTGTAGTGCATAATGCATGCAAATGTAAAATTTTGAAATAATTATTTATCATAGTTAGGCAGTTGGTAGCTTAGGGGCCAAAACCTCATGCCAAATCATGCGAAGAGCTGCACAGCCCACGCGAGTTCACAGAAATGAAACTGAATGAAAATAATTTAAACTTTTACTAGGCTGATTAAGGCTGGGAGGAGAAACGGGGACCTTGGTCAAGCTCCTTACTTACAAAGAATAGGCAAGTAAGGTCTAATAAGTTTAGTTTTACGTAAATTACTTTCTATATCATATGACTCATATTTACATCGTGGTAGTGACCATTTATCGTTCCACCATGTTGTGCCATGATTAGATTGTTGCACCTAATTTAACGCAATGTATACTTTATCTAAATATATCTTATCACTCATATTCACATCATGGTAGTGACCATTTATCGTTCCACCACGTCGTGCCATGATTAGAATGTTACACCTAAGTCAATTTACATTGTATATTATGTAGAACAATAGACTTATAACTTTTAGCTTAAGTATTGCTCTTTTAACATCAGTTCCTTTCTCCTTTCGTAGTTAGACTTCAACTGCAAGTAGGCAATGCTGGATTAATTTTTTTGACAAATTTATTACCTTTAATTAAGTTAGTTAGATGGAACTCAAGTGCAGCCACCTCCTCGTGGTGAGTTCTGGGATGATTTGGCATGAAACATGAACACTGTTGACAATGATGATGATGATATTGTAGTGCATAATGCATGTAAATGTAAAATTTTGCAATAATTATTTATCATAGTTAGGCAGTTGGTAGCTTAGGGGCCAAAACCTCATGCCAAATCATGCGAAGAGCTGCACACAGCCCATACGAGTTCACAGAAACGAAACTGAATGAAAATAATTTAAACTTTTACTAGGCTGATTAAGGCTGGGAAGAGAAATGAGGACCTTGGTCAAGCTCTTTACTTACAAAGAATAGGCAAGTAAGGTCTAATATGTTTAGTTTTACTTAAATTACTTGGTATATCATATGACTCATATTTACATCGTGGTAGTGACCATTTATCGTTCCACCATGTCGTGCCATGATTAGATTGTTGCACCTAATTTAACGCAATGTATACTTTATCTAAATATATCTTATCACTCATATTCACATCATGGTAGTGACCATTTATCGTTCCACCACGTCGTGCCATGATTAGAATGTTACACCTAAGTTAGTACATTGTATATTATGTAGAACAACAGACTTACTAACTTTTAGCGAGTATTGCTCTTTTAACATCAGTTCCTTTCTCCTTTCGTAGTTAGACTTCAACTGCAAGTAGGCAATGCTGGATTAATTTTTTTGACAAATTTATTACCTTTAATTAAGTTAGTTAGATGGAACTCAAGTGCAGCCGCCTCCTCGTGGTGAGTTCTGGGATGATTTGGCATGAAACATGAACACTATTGATAATGATGATGATGATATTGTAGAGCATAATGCATGTAAATGTAAGATTTTGCAATAATTATTTATCATAGTTAGGCAGTTGCAGCTCTTCGCATGATTTGGCATGAGGTTTTGGCCCCTAAGCTACCAACTGCCTAACTATGATAAATAATTATTGCAAAATTTTACATTTGCATGCATTATGCCCAACAATATCATCATCATCATCATTATCAACAGTGTTCATGTTTCATGCCAAATCATCCCAGAACTCACCACGAGGAGGTGGCTGCACTTGAGTTCCACCTAACTAACTTAATTAAAGGTAATAATAAGATATTATCTAATAGATCGATTAAATAATTACCATAATAAATTTGTCAAAAAAATTAATCCAGCATTGCCTACTTGCAGTTGAAGTCTAACTACGAAAGGAGAAAGGAACTGATGTTAAAAGAGAAATACTCGCTAAAAGTTAGTAAGTCTATTGTTCTACATAATATACAATGTACTAACTTAGGTGTAACATTCTAATCATGGCACGACGTGGTGGAACGATAAATGGTCACTACCATGATGTGAATATGAGTGATAAGATATAGTAGATGTAGGTAAACGTAAACATATTTAGATAAAGTATACATTGCGTTAAATTAGGTGCAACAATCTAATCATGGCACGACATGGTGGAACGATAAATGGTCACTACCACGATGTAAATATGAGTCATATGATATAGAAAGTAATTTAAGTAAAACTAAACTTATTAGACCTTACTTGCCTATTCTTTGTAAGTAAGGAGCTTGACCAAGGTCCCCATTTCTCCTCCCAGCCTTAACTGCGCCGTCTAAGATTCCAAAATTCTCTGTTATGATCCCAAAAGCTTCCAAATCCAACTACAAAATAAATTGATGTAAGTTTATAGCACGGTTTATTTTATTTCATTTTGTTGCCGCAAAGAGCCTTCAGTACACAGCCTCTTTCAGATCTTTTCCTGGGTAAATTGTCACTCATATTTTCTGGTCGATAATTGTTTCATTTCTATGCCTGCTATAGTTTGGAAGTGGGATGGCATGGCATGAATGAATTAAAGAGAAAGTCAACCATTTGTTTTCCTCATTCGTCAGTTCACAACTTCACAATATTGCATCGTGCTGTGAGTCCTTAGTTATGCACGAATGAATTAAAGAGAAAATCAACTGTTTCTTTTCCTCATTCGTCAGTTTACAACTTCACGGTACTGTATCATGCGTGTGAGATCTTAGTTTGCAAATCATCAGTAAATCAGTAACGCAACAGTAATTTAAATTAAATAGGAACAATGTACCGACATTCCTTTCTGAAATGACTAGCTCACTGTTAATAATAAATTAGTAATAAAGAACCGATAAGCGTTTGTATATCACAGATGAAAACATTATTATAGAGGTGATTACGACTATTGACAAAGAGGAAAACTGAATCAACAAAAGGAAAAAGTCATTTCACCCGTTGACTGATAATATTTCATTTCAGATTAATCTCAGTGACTGATGTCATTTAAAAATATGCCAAAGTGTCCAAAAATTTGTCCAGAATGTGTCAAAATGAATAGAACATTAAACTGCATCTCCAAAAACGAGGTTACAGTCTGGTGGACATGACATTTTATTCTTTACATTGTTCTTACCTGATTTATTAGTAGCCCAGTCTATCATTTCAAACAGTGATGCCCAAGGCTCTTTCATTAAACTCAAGTGGTGATAAAAAGAAACAAGAGCATCTTTCGGATTTCTGGTGGTATATATTATCTGAAAATAACAGAGGAATTTTTTTATGCTTGAACCAAAGGAATTGATAGAGAAGTTTTAAGTTTCAGTCAATTTTTTGATATCGATCACAGTTTTTTTATGTACCATAAGCCACAGAAAATAAACTTCACTTAGTACACCACAGACAGTTTTACAAAGGAAGATTGGTGCCTGCAGTTCAAAAGTCAGGTGTGTCATTATATTTAGCACACTTAATTTTGTGTATTTGACATAGTTTAGTTGATGTAACTCATTTTGTTGCTTTGTTCTCTGTTACATTGATCCGTATCATATGATGTTAAAGGAAGGCAGGATGATTTTTCATATACTACCCCATTTTCAAGTCCAATAAAAAGTATACATTTTAACATTATTAATACTGCATAAGTTTTTGTGATAATTAAATGGTGAGCCCAACTATTGATGACGTCGCAAACTAACATAATTTTCATTAGCAAAAATATTGCATGAGCGTGTTGCACATGTTTGCGAAAGCGAAAATTGCAGTACAGTGTTACTGCAAGATATTCAGTGTGTCGTACAGGAATTTGGCAAGTGTTAAGATAAAGATTCAAATTTCAGTTTGTCACAAACTAACACATCTGAACTGACAGGTACAGCACTCATTTCCAAAATGCAAGTGCTAGTACCCGTGTAACCAGAGAATGGTGAAATGCACGTAACAGTGAAGAACTAGTGGCATGAATGCGAAATTGTGTTGGTGTGATAATAATTCTTTCATGTAAGTCATTCTTTAAAAAAATAGTATGTTTCCTTTTAATATTTCAAAGAATAGATTGTTTGACCTATAGTTTTAAGATTGGGTTTGGTTTTGTGTTAAATTCGAAAAACAATCCTAATATAAATATTTTTTAGCTACAAGCAAACACATGTTGTTGCTAAAGTTGAACCATTCTCACGTTTCGCCTTGAGGTTAACTTTATACCCTCAATGTTTGGTTTAAATGGTATTTTGTCAATACAAATTGAATATGTAGGTACATACATTGATTCGACGGAAAACAAGAAGAATTGTTAACAAGATTGGCTAACAGGTTCAGAAAACCTATATTAAAGCCTCTCCGTATGAGATTTCACTGTACAATACAGTTTGATCTACATATGATATATGAGTTTGTTTTTGTGTTGATTACAATAAAAGAGCAAAAAACATTAAATGTGAGTGAATGCCGAGGATGAGTAATCAAAGTGATTTCAGATGATGAAAATTAGTGATGTGTCCGGAATACTTAATAAGTTATAAAGTGTCATGAATGTGGATAAGCAGAGTCATGTGAAATGCTTATTCTGAATAATGAATTGAATAGCTGACAAAATAATATCATTATGAAGTGCTACTGGGTAAGAAACGTTTAATATTTCAAGTTTCACTTCGGTGTCAGTTAGGAGAGCTCTAGTTTGATAAGACAGGAAACGGAATAACGATCATTGTCATTGTGATTATTTCTATTTTTGCAGCTACCGATATCATGATCGTTGCCAGTATGATTATTTTTCTATTTTTGCAACTACCGATATCACAATCGTTGTCAGTATGATTATTTTTCTATTTTTGCAACTACCGATATCACAATCGTTGTCAGTATGATTATTTTTCTATTTTTGCAACTACCGATATCATGATCGTTGTCAGTATGATTATTTTTCTATTTTTGCAACTACCGATATCACAATCATTGTCAGTATGAATTATTTTTCTATTTTTGCAACTACCGATATCACAATCGTTGTCAGTATGAATTATTTTTCTATTTTTGTAACTACCGATATCACCATCGTTGTCAGTATGATTATTTTTCTATTTTTGCAACTACCGATATCACGATCGTTGTCAGTATGATTATTTTTCTATTTTTGCAACTACCGATATCACGATCGTTGTCAGTATGAATTATTTTTCTATTTTTGCAACTACTGATATCACGATCGTTGTCAGTATGAATTATTTTTCTTTTTTTGCAACTACTGATATCACGATCGTTGTCAGTATGAATTATTTTTCTATTTTTGCAACTACCGATATCATGATTGATACAACAGATGTATAAAATCGTTTTGTTTCTGTATTCTTGAAAATCAGGAATGGTCACTTTATCTAAGTGGTTGCTAGTATTACTGTGAATGTTATAATTTAGAAGTATATTCTTTACATACTTTAGGTTTTTTCTCCATCATCTGTTTAGGCAGCAAGTCTAGTGCCAAATGAGTCTTTAAGAATCTTGGGGATGGTTTTTTTGAAATTTGCTTGATTCCTGGACAACGTTTCTGTGGCGGGATCATCGGGAATCGTTCGATGAGTTCCTTTGATTTGGCCTCCACTGTGTTTGCATTATTGCACACCAACCAGACAATCTCTTGTGTCCATGTTGTACCTGCAATTAGACATTTTATCTGTAATTATTATCTTCTGGTTGTGTACCTGTGGTAATTGTTCTGTTAGTGAAAAAGGAATTCAAAAAAATGTCAGGTTAATTGTCTCTGCTGCTTGATGATTCACGTACTTTGACTTTCACTCAGGTACTCGGTGGGAACTCAAGAAGCTTCTTTCTTCTGTAAAATTCTTTTATTTTTGCAAACATGTTACTAGATTCATGTATCATTTACTTTTAATTATAAATGTGGTAAATCTTTGACATTAAGTGATAATAGTGTAATTTTAATCCAACATTTTGTTACACTTTCTGCAAGTTGTTACTTGTTCTTGCATCATATCATCAAATTTTCATAAACTGTAAAAATATAACAGTGTTAATTTAGCAGAGTAACAATGTAATATCATTAAAATTTGCTTAACATGCACACATTGTTCCTGTCCTTTAAAATTTGAATAAACATTTGGAAAATTATGTATATACATACGTTTTTGTGCACTAGTGTCCTATTAGCATCATTACAAAATCTTGTAGATTTTAGCATTAGCTGAAATAAGGAAGCCTTCAAGCTCCATTTAGCTTCCTAAAATTAAGTGGTTTCTGGAACGGTTTTATACCTGAAATACAATTTTTCTCTATATAGCAATTCATTTTTATGTTTGTTTTTATTTATTATAAGTGTACACTTACCACACTTAGGAAACGTTATAGCAAATATGTCGTCAGATCGTATTTCAAAATTGTCTATTTCGTCTTTTAACTTAACGATATATTGCAAAGGCACTGCAACACGTTTGCCAGGTAGTTGATAAAAGTCTCTTCCATTTGCCTCATATGCTTTAGTTAAGCTTCGTCTAAGTTTCTCTTGTTTGTAATATTTAACTCCGTAATAGGAGCCTAGTCCCACTAGCACTGCTCCAGCTCCTAATGATGCACAAAGTTTTATGTCAATGTCCTTCAAAGAAATATGTGCAGCCATTTTATTTTGTGCCTGTTGTTGTTTGTATTGCGAGGACCATCGGCTACTGGTCTGAACAACCTTTGGCCATTAACTAGACTGTTATCAGTGATATGTTTGTAATAATTATCAATGTCCTTCAAAATCAGTTTGTTTTCATTTCTGTTTAGGAAAGAATTTTTTTCATAGGATTAGTGTGAGACTTTTTTATAAACATGTTTTTTATTTAATTTTATAAAGCCTAAAGTGAGCGGTTTAAATAAACTGATTTGAACCCCAGGCTTATACATACATTGAAAATTACAAAGTATGTATAGATGTAAGCAAATAATAAAGCATAGGAGGACATTACGTTATAAAAAAATCCATTACACTCTGCAAACTTACTAATTTCTAAAGTACTGAATATCAAAATGACTAATTTCTACGTTGGAATCTTTTGGTCTCCTTAATATACCTCTGCACTCGGTGAAATATGTGAACATTTTGATTGTGGCTTAGTTGCAAATTACCAGATAGAAGAGTTGATATTTTATCCTGTGAATTGAGGTAAATTGAAATTAACAGCTATGGGATTAGAAGTAAATAAATCACAGTGTTTTGATGGACTGTAGACTTTGTGTTAGACGTTGCTTTTATTGTTTTAATTATGGCAGTAACAGTCACTGTTATAGAGCAAAAACACGTCTCTTAAACTAGAAAGTGCTTAGCATTTTCAATAAACGCAAAGAGACCTTGTGTACTAGCATCTCCTGATGAGAAAACTGTTACCTGTAACAGTTTAAACTGTTCCACTTTCAGTGATAAAACATAGAAAACTGATTTTCTGTTTGAACACATATTGAGCGAACTAACCTGTCCTTGTAAACTATATTACTGCAGTTTGTTGTTATTTAAAATTTACACGTCAGTTAACTTGAATTTTAAACAACGATGTACTATTTAGAATTTCGCTAGACATACGAAAAGAAATTATTTATTGTTTTATGTTTTTTACAGGTTTTTGGAATATTTGTCTGATCTCTGCGTTTCTAAAAACATAGCCATCCCGGTCACACAGGAGCTGATATGTAATGCCGTCCTGAATCCTAGCAATTCTGATATACTCATCGAGACTAGGTATGCCTTCGTTATATTGAACAGTAATGAACAATTAGATGTATATCGTTTGCAAATACTGATTTTTCTAAGTACTGAATCGTTTTGAAATTTTTAATAAACTATTGATTTACTGAGTTTAATTATTTATTCGTGAACATCCATAAGTTCCTCAATTCAGGCTATAACAGCTGACATTTTCTAGGCTTGTTAAGACTCAAATAGAGGTAGAAGTTCAGCCAGCCAATCATGTGGACTCCTCCATGACTTACGAGGAAGATGAGGAGGTATGCCTGTACTGGGACAGCGGTCGCAAGGGCAAAGCCGTGAGAGAGTTAGCAGAAGGCTCAAAGACGGGTAAAACGGAGGATGCCAAGGTGCTGCAGTACTACAGGTACCAATAACGACACTAGTTATTTACTTGTAAGATTTGTGAATGTGGGCTTACTGATCTAGGAAGCTCGGTAGATTAAGGATTACTTTAACTCTGGGGATTGCTTTTGTGTGCTTAACTTTGACATGTGTTTGATGACATCCTTGGACAATTTTAACAATGCCCTAAATGAAACCTGGTTACAAGTGGAATTAAACAATGAATTGTTCAGAATTGTTGTAGAGATTAAAAACTAATTACTGCAAATAAGTAATCCTCACCTATCTGGCAAAAATGTTGTGGATATAAAACTTAAGACATAGTATAACTTGTGAACATAGAGCTGCTATGTTGTGTCTGTTGCTAAAGCATCTGTCTGCATTTTTGTAAAATTTTTTCGTTGTTGCACAATCACTATAACTTTTTTGATTTCATGTTGTTTTGTTTGCATTTTATAGGTATCAACTGGATTTGTTTGCTAACATGTGCCTGGACAGGCAATACCTGGCCATCAACCAGCTTTCTCAACAACTAGATGTTTGTCTGATTCAGAAGTATGTAGAGATTGATTACATGTCTGTCATGAAATATGCTGCATTACTAGTCTCTAGCTTTTCATAGCCTTAAATTATCTTTCAGTTTACTGTTTTAATATGAAGAAAATTTAAATCACAAATGAAGTCAATATTTTCCTTTTAGCATTATCATAATTCTTTTTGGAAAGTTTTTCTTGCATTACATCCGGTGTGAAATTTGTTATTTCGCCAACATGAAGTATTTTATATAAACGAGGAAAAACTGGTCCCTATAAATGGTGTGAAAATGGTTTTTTATGTGAGATTTTAAGAAACAAATTGGATTAGAAGCATTTGTGACATGGTATATTTTCCATTGCCTGTGTACTTGCAGATGTATGGAGGATAGCAAACTACCGTATGACTTACGTGCATCATTTTGCAATCTCATGGTGCACATGCATGTAGATCGCGATCCTCAGGAGGTAATCACGCCCGTCCGTTATGCTCGCCTTTGGGACGAAATACCTCTGAAACTCACTATTCCGGAGTAAGTATTTTCTGTATAGTAGTCACATCTGTATACAGAGTAAGTGCAGTTAAGTTCCTAACATGTTGATATTACATTAAATGTTGAAGTGATTTTCATGACTTATGACTCGGATGTGAATATATGCTTCTTTTATGAGTCAAACAGCCGCAATCCACTTGGCAAATGAAACCCTCACAGCGAGAATTGAACTGATTTAGTCATCCACTAATTGAGCAGCCTCGATGCCGGTCTATTTTCAAGCATGATGCCGTAACCACTCAACCATGTGTCTCACACCTTGGTGGTCTAGTATGTTAGCTTTGAGGCATGCTTAGATTATTTGTCCTGTCCAAGTTTAAACCCTCAGTTGGTTCACTAGATTCTCTTGGGACCTGAATTAACATGGATTTATCCAAATGATATTGTCTTTATAGTCATACGTTAATCATTTTTTAAGTGCTGTTGCTTACATTACTGTAAATATTTGTAAAAATCAAAGAAACATTTAGCTGTCTCTTTGTATTCTTACTGTGGACGTTAATTGTGCATATTTTCATTGTATTGGTTAAATGTTTTTGCTCTGCAATTTATAGTTACGACGGTGCCGGTGGGAAAACGCCTGAACAGGAAACGGCAAGGCCAAAGTTTTCGGACACGATTCAGTTTGTAGAAACATATTTGGAAGATCTATTGAGGAATACTTCGTTATTCTCGGATAAGGAACAGAATAAGCTGACCTTTCAGGTATTGTTACCGTGTTGTAAAGACAATCCTGTAAACAAATCAAATTAAACTTTTCTCGTTAACCAAGTGCTATTCTCTCTATATGACGGTTTTTTTTTGTACTGCCTGCCTTTGATTTGTCACGGGTCATTAATATATACCTTGTTTGGCACATTTCGGCAGGACATGCATTTTGACTTGAGTTAGAAAATGAAAAACTATTCACAATCTCCGGTAAAAATCTCATAAATAGTATAGAAAAGCTATGTAGGCAAGGCTGATTTTAGGTTTAAGCTGGTAATATTACCAAGTAGTGTTGCATGTTTCTTTCAGGTTGTGCTGTTAGCTTGCTAGGTTGTTGTGCGGTTAGTTTGTTCAATAGGTTGCTTTAGTTTTTATTTCATAATACCTGCAAATGTAGTGACGTTGCTATTTCAGGTAGCGCGGTTCAGTTTGTCATTGGTGTATTATTTTATGTTATGCGGTCTGTGCGTCGTCATATTACATTAAGGTCGTGTGGCCAGTGCGTCATCTTATTGCATTATTGTTTCAGGTCGTGTGGCCTGTGCATCATCTTATTGCATTATTGTTTCAGATCGTGCAGCCCGTGCATCATCTTATTGTATTATTGTTTCAGATCGTGTGGCCAGTGCGTCATCTTGTTGCATTATTGTTACATTATTATTTCAGGTCATGCAGCCAATGCATCATCTTATTGCATTATTGTTTCAGATCGTGTGGCCAGTGCGTCATCTTGTTGCATTATTGTTTCAGATCGTGCAGCCCGTGCGTCATCTTATTGCATTATTCTTACATTATTGTTTCAGGTCATGCAGCCAATGCATCATCTTATTGCATTATTGTTTCAGATCGTGTGGCCAGTGCGCCATCTTGTTGCATTATTGTTTCAGATCGTGTGGCCAATGCATCATCTTATTGCATTATTGTTTCAGATCGTGTGGCCAGTGCGTCATCTTGTTGCATTATTGTTTCAGGTCGTGTGGCCAATGCATCATCTTATTGCATTATTGTTTCAGATCATGTGGCCAGTGCGTCATCTTATTGCATTATTGTTTCAGGTCGTGTGACCAGTGCGTCATCTTGTTGCATTATTGTTTCAGGTCATGCGGCCAGTGCATCATCTTATTGCATTATTGTTTCAGGTCTTGTGGCCAGTGCGTCATCTTATTACATTATTGTTTCAGGTCATGTGGCCAATGCGTCATCTTATTACATTATTGTTTCAGGTCGTGTGGCCAGTGCGTCATCTTATTACATTATTGTTTCAGGTCATGTGATCTGTGCGTCATCTTATTACATTATTGTTTCAGGTCGTGCAGCCAGTGCGTCATCTTATTACATTATTGTTTCAGGTCGTGTGGCTAGTGCGTCATGTTATTGCATTATTGTTTCAGATCGTGTGGCTAGTGCGTCATCTTTTTGCATTATTCTTACATTATTGTTTCAGGTCATGCAGCCAGTGCGCCATCTTATTGCATTATTCTTACATTATTGTTTCCGGTCATGCAGCCAGTGCATCATCTTATTGCATTATTGTTTCAGGTCATATGATTAGCTCAGCATCTTATTGCATTATTCTTACACTATTGTTTCAGGTCATGCGGCCAGTGCAGCATCTTATTGCGTTATTCTTACATTATTGTTTCAGGTCATGCGGCTAATGCATCATCTTATTGCATTATTGTTTCAGATTGTGTGGCCAGTGCGTCATCTTATTACATTATTCTTGCATTATTGTTTCAGGTCGTGCGGTTAGCTCGCCATCTTATTTACTTCGGTTTCTACAGCCTGTCTGACTT
The DNA here is from genome assembly GCA_030141605.1 of Tubiluchus corallicola. Lineage (NCBI taxonomy): Eukaryota > Metazoa > Priapulida > Priapulimorpha > Priapulimorphida > Tubiluchidae > Tubiluchus > Tubiluchus corallicola. The sequence continues at coordinate 294,688 of JAQGDQ010000251.1, forward strand.
GCTGCGCTTGACGAAGACATTGTTGAGCATACTTGACTGTGTACCAGATCAGCACGGTAGGACTGCTAATGTTTTCTTGAGCAGCTTGAGCAAGCAGAGAAAGTCGCTGTCACTAACTGGTATGCTTTATACGCTTTTGCATTCTTCTGCTTTGCAGTGTTTTCTACTAACATTTGAAAACAATTATGTTTGCTTTCCCATAGTTTTACTGCTTTTGCTGTGATTGTGAAAAAACATGTCACCAGAATGTGATTTTGCACATGAAATGCCATTATTCTTGTAAGATGGTCAGTAAGTATCTGATTTCAGTTATTAAGCTTGCAGTGTAAGAGGGCAGAATTGAGGAAGTATTTTAAAAGTGGGCCTAAAGGAAGACAGGATGATTTTTCATATACTACCCTATTCTGAAATCCGACAAAAATATACATTTTAGCACAATTAATACTGTAAAAGCGTTTTTGATAATTAAAATAGTAGATTAAAAAGTTAATTAACGACGGGCGAGTCCAACTATTGATGACATCACAAATTAATGTAATTTTCAACAGCAAAAAATATTCCACGAGCGTGTTGCACGTGTTTGCGAAAGCGAAAACTGAAGTACAGTGCTACTGTAATTCAAATTTCAAATTTACCGCTGTGCTCACGCATAACCTATCAAATGTGTGTAGTTTGTCACAAGCTAACACATACGAACTGAAAGGTACAATACCTGTTTATTATACAATGCGTTTCCGTAATGCAGGCACTAATGGCCGTCTAACTAGCAAATGGTGAAATGCATGTAACAGCAAAGAACTAGTGGCGCGAACGTGAAATTGTGTTTGTGTGGTAATAATTCTTTCGTGTAAGTAATTTTTGAAAAAATAGTGTACTTTCTTTCAATATTTTAAAGACTAGATTGTTTTGACCTACAGTTTAAGATTGGGTCGGGTTTTGCTTTAAGTAGTATGTTTAGAAAAAGAGTTTTAACTGCAAATCTGTGAATTTTTTTAAGTGGGTATTAACTTCAGAAGCTTTCATTTTTTATCAGTTCACTATGCTCAATAATCTGCACATCTCTTAATGCTATTGATGCTGTTGTTGTACATATTACATGCACAATTGTGTTGTCTGACGACATTTAAGCTTATGCTTAAGCAACAGCGTATTCTTTCACAACTATTCCGTGCAGTTGCTTGCAGAACTGTGCAGTAAATGCATTAAGAGCAGGGCCTATTTCAAGGGGGGGAAGTGGCGATACTTCCCCGGGGCCTCACCCTCCAGGGGGGCCTCACGCCGAGGTATCATTTTTTTTGCTTTATGCAAACATACTGCCTCCCCTCTCCCCCTCTCTCTCTCTCTCTCTCTCTGTCTCTCTCTCTCTCTCTCCCTCTCTCCCCTCTCTCTCTCTCTCTCTCTCTCTCTCTCTCTCTCTCTCTCTCTCTCTCTCTCTCTCTCTCTCTCTCTCTCTCTCTCTCTCTCTCTCTCTCTCTCTCTCTCTCTCTCTCTCTCTCTCTCTCTCTCTCTCTCTCTCTCTCTCTCTCTCTCTCTCTCTCTCTCTCTCTCTCTCTCTCTCTCTCTCTTTTTCTCTCTTGCCGCTGGTGTGCCATTTGCCAGTATTAACAAGTATTAAGGACTGGTCTTAAGAATAAATCCGTTTTTCTTTCAATTGTTCTTTCCTTTAACAACTGTATAACTCCATATTTTCTCTTCGAAAATGCTTCTCCGGCGTTCTAGCAGTTCAAAAATTTTCTGGGCACCAACCATGGTGGGGGCCTCACACGCCCCACTTCCCTGGGCCTCGCTTAGGCTGAAATAGGCCCTGATTAAGAGCTAGAATTTGGAGAAGAAATCTCTATTACGCATATTACATTTTACTTCTTATGCTTAGTATTAATATTTGAAATTGTTAATTCTCAACGATGAAAGAAATCTTTACCGTAAATATGTCATACGAAATTGGGCTTCTTTTTGCATTACATTATAACAAAACCTACACAATGGAGGAAATCTTTAGTGTAAGTACACTTTATTTGGGGTTTAACTTGCCTTTATCATGCTGCACAGAAGAGGAAAAAACAGAAAAACCAAGTCCTGGGTCCGATTCTAAAAACTCCGATAATCAAACAGGTTCGTTTGGCTTTTAAAGGTCTTTGTTGATCATTGCATGTTTAGTGTGTTGCATTACAGCAGTGTAGTTTACATCTTAGGTTTGGAATGCAAGTAAAAAGACTATGATTTATTGAAAGCAATGCATAAATGTGAACTAATATGTGTGCATCATAAGCAATGAATGCCAGTTTCAGTTTTGTTGAAGTGATATACTGGCAATGTGGCATATGCTGCAGAAGTCATTATGACCGTTGCTTGTATTTTTAATTTAATTACAAACCTATACATGTTCACTGATTGTTTTTCTATAGGCGCTTGAAGGCTTTGCAGTTCTTCCTTAGTCATGATACTTAGTTGACTTTAGGGATACCTCACTTTTTGCATGCCAGTCAAACGAGATTTCCAGATTATTATGCTTGTTTTCCCATCAAAGTGCTTTTGCCCTGAGCACATTAAGTAATGCTAGTAATACAAGTAACAGTAGTACACAATATTACAATGACAACACTTTTTTGTGTATTTTACAGGGTGCCTCAGAAGTCACTATACACTTTATATTTTCTATATCTTTTAACAAACAGAGCCAAATGTTTGAAAATAGGTACATATGAACTGTAACCTTTATCAATGCGTTTTAGTCAAATCTGATGAAAATCTGAGAAGAGCTACAGCACTTTTGCTACATGCTTCAATGCACTTCTGCGAATTTCTAGCACCTGAATTTCCAACATCAGCAAGCAGTTCAATTTAAATGTTTTCACAACAATCTGTAATTGTTATTTCGAGTTCAAGAATGCGCCTTGCTCTTTTTGCACAAATATTTGCCTGATATAATTTTGTAAAAATTGCAGCATGTCAAATCTGTTAAGATGCAAACTTGAAAGTTAAGTTGAAAGAGCCTCGGAGATCATTCCAATTCCAATTCAGCTGTCTTGCAGTGAGAGTCTCTCACAGGCCATGAGCAGTGAGGAAGGGCTTCAACCTGTTGAAAAACTACATTGTTAATAGTGAGACAATAGTGTGGTTCATATAGTACCTGTAACTTCCGCTGAAATTTGGCTGCTGATTGAAGAAGCTTTTGGCAGTTACAATGAACATCGAACATTCAAGTTTCGAATTCAAACATTCGAATTTGAATTGAACAGGTTTTTTTGTTCGAATTCGAACCTTTATCGGTTCTTTGTCAGTAACATGTTTGAAATAGCATGCGCAATCAGCACATTTATCTGTGATGTCTGTGCTCAATTTTGAAACAAATTATTAGTGTTTTATTGCAGAATAAAATCAAGGATGTGCGTATACTTTGTGAGACAGTTTTTTATTAATGATTCAGAAATTTATTCCAAAATCTTTTCAACTGAATTTGAACTCGACTCCGATTCGAAACCTCGAAATTCTGTTTGATTCCTAGTTCAAAAATTACAAATTGTATTTTATTCGAATACTCCTGGTAGAGAGTGGTCACCCCTATCCCTACTTGCCAGGCTCAGATTTTGCATCTCGTGTCTAACGTTACTGTCATTATTACGGCAATAAAACATGTAAGAACTTGCCGAGATTGGAGCAAAATTTCAAAAGGAAATTAGAAATCAAAGCATATAGTGACTTTAGACGTCCTGTATATTTTGTTGTATAGGCTGCATCACTTATTTGTTGTTCATGAATTCCAAAAGTTTACTTGTGTGCACGTGATTTGATTTGCTGACTGTACTAATCTAGTGACGAATAGAATTATCTGTAAAAATGAGCAAAAAGTTATTGGAATATTGTTCTAGACTGTTTAAAAAATGTCAAATTTTGTTAGAGAGTTTTGGGTTCTTTTATGTGATAGAACTGACATCATCCAATAACTGTACTTGCTATAAAAAAGATTTCTTTGTAGGACTGTTGTGCATATTTATATCATTTCATGATATGGGATAATTATCCTCCTCTAAAAGTGTTTTCTTCCATAGTAGAAGTCGTAATGTTCCTATCTGCTTAGGTCGCAGCAACGTACTAGGTGGTACACTAGGTAGCATGGCAGCGGCCATGTCTAACGTGGTTATAGCTTCACATGCTGCGATGGAAGAGGGCTCCAAGCGACATGATAAGGATGTTGTTGTCATGGATACGAAATTGAAAATCATCGAAATATTGCAGGTGACAGTTTGTAAATTATAATCTTAGCAATCCTAAAAATTGCAGCTAATGTGATACTAAGTGGAACTACTAGCCTAACGAAATTATATTAACAGAGAATGAAATTTAGGCCTACATCAGTTATTAGTCGCGTAACAGTATTCAAATTATTAATTGTGAAATTTATCTGCAGCAGATACAAACATTTTTCGTTTTCTTTCAGTTTATTTTAGACGTGAGGCGAGACTACCGAATAACTTCTCTACTGTCCATATTTAAAAATGAATTGGAATCCAGTGATCAGAAAGCCAGTAGAGAGATTGTAAACAAGAGTAAGTAGTTTGTTTATAAGATTGAAGGAAATATTGTTTACTTACTTTTCTCTGAACTGTAAAGTTTACAATATTTCCCCTGGGATTATAAATTAATAAAATCCTAAAATAGGCTATCATTATTTATTTCGTGGCATGTTTTATTTAGCCTATAAATCGCTATTAAGCAATGTCCATGCATTTAGTATACGTAAAGAAATTGCAGTAGCAAGCTGTGGTAGTAGGTTACCAGGTACCTGGCCAAACTAATCATTTGCAAATTATAATTTTGTTGTAATTTGATTTCTATCGTACAAATTTAGTTTGTAATACTGTCCGCAAATAAGGACTGTCAGAAAATATTTATATATATATATATATAGGTTACTTGGTTCTTAGTACAAAAAATTAAAACCTTTGATTTTAAATGCATGTAAGCAATGCCAAGTTGGAAAGTCTAAAAAAAAATTTTGTACCGCCACTGTAGAACTTGAACTCAGGCCTTCTGTTATCGGAATAGGTGCTGGCCACTACACCACAGAGACACACTACTTTTCACACTCAATATGCTACTAAAGGTCTATCAATGGGTTACTGTAGTCCTCACTGTATCAAGACATAGTATAAGATCAGTTGTATAAAAGCACGAAAACAATATCTGAAAAAAAATTGCACCTCCCTCAGATTTGAAATCTGCGGTCCAGGCAGCTGTGCTATCGACTACACCACAGAATGGTCGCGAGTGGCTTTAATTATATTTCATTTCTTGGTGGTTGGTTTTGCCACCACAAGAAATATTTAGGCGTGTAAAAGTAGAATGAAGCCTGGCTTGCTGTACAATTTTATTGCCTATCATTGTTCACTACTGAAGCCAGAACATTGTAACGGAATGAATTTTCATTTCTCCACACGATTTAAATACACTAACCTTAACCTCACCCCTGCCCTGATCCTAACCCTAATCCAACCCTAGACCTGATCCTAAACCAATCCTAACTCTAACCCAAACCTAACCGAAACTCTAATCCGCTTCATGAACTAACGTCTTGTGTGTGGGGAAGCCTATTGTAACGACTTGGCTGAATATTTTTTAGGCATTGATGACGAAAAAATCACCAGCCTGGCTGAGGGAATATTTGGAGGGACATCTGCTGAGACTGCTGAGTTGGACTTGGATGGTGTTGGAGGGAGAACATTTCTCAGAGTTTTACTGCATCTCACAATGCATGATTATCCTCCATTAGTGTCTGGTATGTGCAGAGCTAGTAGTTATTCACACAAATTACATTAAAATCACAGTTGAAATTGTAATGTACGCGTAGTGTTGTTTGTCAAATTTCTTTATATCAGAAATATTTTTTATTATCTTGGTATCTATAAATTGCATAATTATTTTCATTTTTACACGCAATATCACTGTTCATTGATACACGTGTTATTATTTTTCATTTAATAACCTTTGTTTGGTTAGAAATGTATGTTTTATTTATGTTTAAAATGAGCTGCCACACTGTGCAGTTGCAGAACAATTTCCATTAAAACCAAATGATTTAAACTTTGCTTCACTTTTTGGATTCCTTTGCAACTAGTAACAACATGTCAAGACCCTCAGATGTACAACAACTTTATATGATACTAAAATTGACATTTGACAATGTTTTTATCCTCTTCTGAATCTTTAACTTTGGTTTTTAATAATGATTTCATCTTCAACTGCAGTGTGACATCCGTATTAAATCTTTAGCACAAAAGATTCTGGCGATGTAGTTTTCTACAAAATGTTTTGTTAAACATGGAACTTTGCTAATTTATTGTTCGTCAAATGTAGATTCTTGATATAAAAGTGTTTGTAGCAACTTGCAAATTTTACTTCACTTGATCCCAATTGTGCCTTTAACTAGAGTAGATTGATTTTGTGAGCTAAAGTTAGTTTATTAGGCAGAATGTGTGAGCTAGTTGTGCTTCAGGACATCTTAGGCTTGGTTTATACTTCTCTTGTTCTCTTTTTACAAATGGGTATGTCAGTATGATAATTCTGAGTCATTGTAATATTAAGTAAAGTTAAACATGGGCTTGATTTAATGGCCACTTGCTTTATGTGCTCATTGTTTTACCGACGAAATCAGCCAGTCATCGTTGACACTAAACTGATTAAATGTTGACATTCATGACCTTGCATTTGCAGTTTTGCTAAAAAAAATAATGTCATGCGTTGGCTTTTCCAACCTGAGTGTTTCAAACAGTACATTGACATACGTCATAAACAAACATACCAACATGCGTAAAAAGTTAAGAATAGGCAAAAGTATAAACTGGGCATTAGTTGGTGTTTTAGAAGTTTAGATTTGAACTTTTTGATGTATGACAACGTTTAGCTATTTCACCTTTCTGTTTGCTTTTATCGACAGCACTAAAGACCCGGACAGGTAAGATCAGGTAACTGTGCTGCCACTGCACGCATAACCATATATGGGCGTAAATGTGAGTCGCCCATCCTTACACAAGCTTTGCAATCATGGCCTCAATATTTCAAAATATGTGGGTGTCTCGAAAATGTTAACCATTGTTTATAATTTTTATTTTGTAGCCTAGAGTTTTAATCATTTGCATTTGCTGCATTTTTGAAACACAGTGTTTTATCATATTGACTGTGTGACTTATTCGCTGGCACTGCCACATATTGTGCAGAATCTAAAGTACCTGAAGTTTTGGCAGATAATAGAAGCTTAAAGCGCACATTAAGTGTTTGTTGACCTGAAACTATGTTTAGCACACGTGAGCAACAATTTATATGTCTCTTAAAGTGTTCACATAAATGTGCCACGCTGATATGGACTTAGTATGCTGTTGCATTGAATTGTCTTCTACTGAGTTATAAATGTTTAAAAAATATTTTCTTTTTTTTTTTGGTTTTCGTTTTCTGAACATTTGTAGCATTTTGTCTCAGACACCATCAGCAATGAAGTTTTTGTCATGCATAAAACGAATAATACCAATACTAAAACACTTAGCAGTGGTCCAGTATCAGATTTTTGTTTGGTATTTACCAATCGCATGACACTCTTAGTACTAAATATCTGCTTTTGAGTTGTATTGTGCCATTCATGGTTGATGAATGCATTGAAGTCTGCATAAACACAATGTTGATATAAACTGTGCATCACCTCATTGTTATAAATCACCTTTTCCACCTGTTACGTGAAAAGTGCATATTTCCCTACGTCATTAAGCCATTAATACAACCATTAAGCATGTCATTGATAAAGCAATATTAGATATGATTACAAGTAAGCAGCTAATAGGCCTTCTTATTTGCTCATACTAGTGATGATGCTGACTGCTCAACTTAAAATGCATGAAACCTGTGCATAGTCATAACCTTGACTAACAGTCACATTTGGTAATTCGACATTTTGAACCTGTTATTCCTTTTATGGTTTGTTATTGTCAGTTTATGTTGTTCATCAGAGAAGAACGTGTCAAATTGTTTCATTTTCTTACTCTGGAGAATTTCTGTCTGATTCTGTGTGATTTTAAATTATTTTACATAGAATGTCTTTCTGGACACTGAAAATTGTTTGACCCCCCGTTCTTTGTTTTCAGGTGCTTTGCAGTTACTGTTTCGCCACTTCAGCCAGAGGCAGGAGGTTCTAAATTCATTTAGACAGGTAATAATGCTCTGTCAAAGAAACTTTTCTTCTTGAGTTTTTTTATTATTTTTCTTCATAAAATTATCCCTCTCCAACTTTGGTCTCTTCATCAAGTTAAAAAGTTTTTTGTTTTTTCTTGGGAACTGCTGTGAAAAGGTAAACATTACTTGATTGCTTTCCCTTCTTTTAATTTTTGTAATATAAACTGTAAAGCGATGTTTACCAGACATCCAGAATGCGTCTTAGGCGTTATCCCGGTAAGGAATGGCTGCATCTAAAAAATCAGTAGGAAATGGGTGCAGAAAAAATAATGCAGCTCTGATAAACATGTGTTACTGAAAACAGTATGAGGTGGTTTTTTACGAATTCTTAATGTCTAGTAAACCATCGCGAGAGAGACAACTACTACTACCTCTGTGAGCCACTGGATTTTTAAATACTAATTGCAACAACAGTATAAGGTGCGGGGTTTATAGCCGAGTGGTCATGTGAATATTCTTTGCAACCAAATTAAGCCATGAGTAGCCTCGCCAGTGAATGTCTTGTGTCATTTGTTTACCTCATCGTGAAAAGACATAATCACACATTTGAACAGGCCTAAGACAACTCTGTTGGTTTAGTGGCTCACCTTAGAGGGCTATCCTTGATAATGAGGCAGGTTTTCAGTCTCACCTCATACATTACATTGAGTCGGTCCAGGCATCGAATGCTGGTTTTGGGATTGTGATGTTGCAACTTGTAGTAAAAACATGATAAATTTGTTAACAGGTGCAGCTATTAGTGACTGCTCAAGACGTAGAGAATTATAAGATGATCAAACACGATCTTGACCGACTACGCAACCTGGTGGAAAAATCTGAACTATGGGTGTACAAAAAGGCTAAATCGGAAGAGAAGGAAGGCAAAAGTGACAAGAAGAAGAAGAAAGAAGCAGATAAGAAGGAGAAAGAGGACGGAGAAGAAAAAGAGAAGAAAGACGCTCAGAAAGTTCCGGAGATCGTTGTAACACGAACGCGAGACTCAACCCCTAGTGTTAGCTCTGTAAGTCCTTATTGCTTGTTTGCTAATGCTTCCCTTTAATTTGTTTATTTTCAGATTTATTAGTATGATTTGCAGGAGAAAATTAAGTTTTCATTCTCTAGTGTATCAAAATTTGTTTCGTATTGTTGAATATTGTATTTAATGTAGATTAAAACTGACAAGATAATGTGGCAGTATATTTATTTTATTGTGCCATTATTTTTAAACATGTAAACCTTGTACATTGAATTAGTTTAGTAGGAAATTTCTTTTGTAAAACTTTACGACAAGAGCAAAATTCTATAACTTATCCATGTTGTATGTAAAACTTTCAATGATGAAGATTACTTAATGTGTATTAATATTTATGAATTTAGACAAGTGCAAGATCAAAACAATTTTTGAACTATTTTTTAGGTTATAGATGCACCACCAGCGGAAACAGAAAAAAACTATGAAAACTATGATATTATTGCTGAGGTACGATACTTTGTATACTGTCTGTGAACCTGATTATTATAAACAGTTAGTACCAATGCTAATCATGTGCTTAACAAAAGCTAAACAGTTTGCACCAATGCTAATCATGTGCTTAACAAAAGATTTTCCAATTATCTCAATTTTCTTAAGTATTTGTCTTTTTCTTGCTCTTTTGAGCAACATTAAGGTCTTAACTATAACCTGTTCACACAACCTATGCTCTTCTGTGTTGTCATGAAGATGTGACTACGCATGTGCTTTGCAGATATTGCAGCGGCTGATTGATCTGTGTGTCATCAGAGGGGACTTTGTGCGACCGCGGAAACACGAGCAGCGCCTCCTAAGAAACATGGGTGCTCACGTAGTTGTGCTAGATTTGTTGCAGATTCCTTATCAAAAGGTTTGTGATAATCTGAAAGTAGCAATGGCTGCTGTTATTAATAAAATAAATCAGTAATTTTAATCAGCTCATTATTGAATAAAAACTTGTAGCTGCTCCAGGCTGCAATGTAATTTTTATTAGAAATTTATGTGAACAAGATTTATCTGAAGAGACCTGTACTTAATGACAAATCTCTCTGGATTCTGGAATAAAAGCAAAATATGAAATTTGCTCAAATTCAGTAACTTTTATAATAGAAATGAGGAAAAAATCAATTTTGCTTCTTTTGGAAGTTTACCAAGTGGTGAACTCGAGCAAAACAGAGCTTTTGCTATTTCTCTGATCACAGAAGTATATAAAACTAAAACATAAAACAAGCAATTTTTTTCTTTTAAGTTATGCACCTTGGTAATCAAACTCAGGCAAACAACTTTGGGTTAGTCTCTTACATCGTCCCTTACCTAAGTTGTACTTAAGGAAAACATAGTTTTATTGTGTTTTGTCTTGGAAGATAAAATTAGGTTTTATAAGTTATTCTCTAGTACTGATTTTTGGCTTATTTAATTCTTGCAGAAACATGACACGCGGATGGAACGGCTGCTAACAATGGCACATGAGTTTCTTCAAGTGTTTTGCTTAGGAAACGCATTAAACCAGGCACAGTTACACGAGTCACTGCAGCTGTTTCTCAGTCCTGGGGTATGAAAAGTTGATTAACTTTATTTGACATTGAAATTTACTGTATTTTTCTCTTTTGTTTTGGAATCATATAACTCCTGCATTGTCTTATTTCAGATAAACAATGCAAAGACATGCAGGGCCATCTTTCAGGACAATATGGCACTATGCAATCAAGTGACGGAGCAAGTTATCCAGCACTTTGTACGCTGCATTGAGACGTCTGAACGCCACGTTGAATACATCAAATGCTTACAAACCATTGTCAAAGCAGAATTCCATTATGTCCGTAAATGTCAAGATATGGTCATGGCAGAGGTAGGTGGATTTGTTTTCCCTGCAGGTGTTCTAGAACAGTGGTGTAACTGCATTAAAAGGGCAAATATATACATCAAGTCCCAGTTACCTAGTGCTTCTATGACAACACTGTGAGCAACTGCCCCTCCCTGTGAGATGCGACGCAACTGTTTAACTGCAAAAGTGTATTTTACTTCATTTGGTGAGCTTTGTAGGTTTTGTTTACATATTTCTAAACAGCATTTATATGCTAAGTAAAAAAATAAATTTTTGCAATAGCTGAGGTAACTGTTAGTTGTGTAGAGTTTATGAATAATATTCCAAATAATACTCTTCACCATAGGAAAGATAGTTGAACGTGGTAAAATTTAACAATTTCAGAGCAATGATTTTTCATTTCTAAGAGGTATATTCATCACTGCAAATTTAAGGCAAATTGTAATATTGACTAGTTGTTAATTATATTCTATTTTTGTTTCATAAAGTTGTAATAAAAAACATACTTCCAATGTCATTTGCAGCTAAAGGAGGGTCTCTGTTCCTTGTTATCCTGGTTTTTACAGTAGAACATACTAATTTCATGCAGCCTGTTACTATAGCAACCAGGTCTAGATTAAAAACTATCTATCAGTTAGCTTGGAACTTTGCTTACAGGTGTTACAGTTGCCTGTAATAATACTTTGTAATTAGCAACTGTGCTTGATGTAAAGAGTGGACTTTGGTGTTACATTGATCATGAGTTGTAACTCTTTCTTATCCTAAGGGCTCCTTTTTGCACAACTGCTATATAAGCCTAGTTGTAGGTACATGATTATACCAGCACTATAGAACAAATTCGCAAATTATTTGTAGATGTTTTCAAGTAATGCTGTACATATACATGGTAAAACAATTTCTAAAAACTGGAATACATGGAAATTATTTAAAAAGTTAAAATCTTATAAACTAATGGTTGAACTGATTTTTTCCATAGTTGTCAAATGCTGGAGAAGACGTTCTCTTGTTCTACAGCGAGAAGCAGTCGTTCGAAACACTAGTGTCACTCATGGTATCAGAGCGGAATCGTGTGGATGAAAGCTCACCGCTAGTTTATCATATTAATCTGGTAAAACTCTTGGCCATGTGCACAGAGGGGAAAAATGTGTATACAGAGATCAAATGCCATTCCCTTGTGCCGTTAGATGACATAGTGCGCGTAGTGGGACACAGAGATTGCTTACCAGAGGTATGGAGTGTGTGCTTATTTTTGTTACTAGATTTATTGTTGGTTTTTAATTGATACATTTATAATCATTTAACCAGTCACTCATTTGCTACAATCCAAATGCAAATTAATATACAGTAATATTTCACTTATATTCTTCTTACTAGACAGGCTTCTCAATTAACTGTTTTTGACCACAAACGTTGAAAACTGACACCAGCAAAATTAATTAACTTTGTCTGAAAATGCTAATTGGTTAATATTTTTTGAAAAAAATTAATACAGTAACTTTGCAATTAACAATTACCTATTTTTTCAAGCAAGATACTGTGACTAAGATCTTTTGTTTGTTACATTGTTATTGGTAGTTAAATACATTCTTAGTTTTGAATACAGGTAGTTTTGTATTACTAAAAAATAATTAATACAGTAATTTTGCTATTGACAATTAGCTAGCATACAATGGTGCAAATGCATAACATTTGTTTAAAATGGCACCAGTGTTGTCTGCCTATATTGCACGTGATCGTCTGTGAACAATAATTGAAACAGTCAAGTTTGCCTTTGTTTCAGGTTAAAGATGCCTACGTCAACTTTCTCAATCACTGCTACATTGATACTGAGATTGAGATGAAAGAGATTTATACTAGTGACCACATCTGGAAACTGTTTGAAAGTTTCCTTGTTGACATGGGACTGGTGAGTTTCTTGCATAAACAGTTTAGCAACATTCGAAATGGCTAGTAAGTACATTGGTGTTTAATAATTACTCATTGTGTTCCTTTTCTGTTGCAGGTTTGTAATGCAACAAATGATAGGAAGCATGCTGACCTTCTGCTTGAAAAATATGTCACTGAAACCATCATGAATGTCATTACGATGTTCTTCAGCTCCAAGTTTTCTGATCAAAGTACCACTGTACAGGTACGAGTGCAAAGATGTCCAAGAGATGGCATCATTTTTCAAATTTTATCACGTGTTTTGTAAAGGTTAACTTCTAGGAAGGTTAGCAGTGTTAAAAGAAATTTTACGTCTGCAACTTGTCCATTGCCTGGTGAATGCTTGAGTGAGGCATGTCAGATTTATGAGTGATGCTTGTGATAGTTTTTATAACATTAGGTGGCTCTAGTAAATTATCGCTAAGTAAGTGTTTTTTCAGATTAGTTCAGCACAGTGTTTTGCTATGCTTGCTGTAGTCACCTTGTGTGTAAACTTATGCAGTCCAGAAAGCAAAAAGGCATTCAGACAAAAAACTGTTTTTAGTGAAATCACATTATGTTGAAGTGTATGAAAGTTAAAACTATGTTTTCTAAACTGGAAGCCTTTAATTTTATACTAAAAATTGCATTTGCTTGATTTATAATAGAAACACTGGCGTCTGTTTCCCATAAATTAGATATTTTTTATATTGGCTTTACAATGTGTTTCAGAAGAAACAGCGCGGTAGAAATTTACTGAATTCTATTTACTGTTTCTTTTAGCACTACCTGTAATGTGCTTTAGTCTTACTGATGTGCTGCATAAGTCTAGCTTCTTGTTTTACATGTAGCAACAGGATATAACCATTTTACATCAATTTTTAACTAGTGATATTTCTTTAGTTGTCATGGTATTCTTACATAGCCGTCAGATTTAATTAGTTTAATTTGAAGATAATTATTAATAATGGAATGCACCCCACATTTGTTGAATTTTGAATCAAACCCACTAAAAAGAAAAGAGAGACTTTTCACATTCTTTTCAGGAAGTTTGGTATGAGAATTCAACATAAAGTAGATTTATTCTGTCACGAGATTTAGAATCAAGTAATTTTTACATCGCCTCCATTGTGTGACTGTGTGAGCTATTTATAATGATGTATATCTATGCATGCTGATTCTGCTATTGTAGTTTTTGCACACTATTCAAAAGACTATTTCTAAAGTATCGATATTGGTGAGGATTAGGCATAACCCACGATTGTAAACAATCTTTTGAAGCCAATATCGATCTCTAATAGTGCATTGTCTATGTTTTTGTTTGCTCGCTTCATTGTTTTATTTGCATTGTTCATTTTGCATGGGTGTGCTGTGTTTGCATCGAGTAGAAACGGTTAGACGAGGCAGCCGAAGCACCGCCGCCAAACTTTGGTAACACTACTGTTGAAATGATAACAGATGTAAGTATTATAGATGGGCACATTCATCAATTTTATGCCAGCATGTGTTACCGTGGTTACATTCGCACTGCTTGATTTTGTGCGCATTTTTGCAGCATTTTTGCTTCACTGCTAAGGCCTATTTATTCATACCTAGCTACGCGTAAAAATAATGACCACTAAAACACACAAATAGGTTCCATTTTGTTCGAATAAAAAGCTGTACCGTGCAGTAATAAATTTATACTGCCTGCTTCCGTAGTTAAGAAACTTACATACTATCTATTGTTAAGTTATCACGCTATTCTGATTTAGTACTCTGCATTAATTCACTGGCTTAGCCAAAAAATCTAATGTATTAATTTTTTGCTTTCTTGCTTAAGGCTGTTTTCACAGCTGACAAGAACATTCTTCCGTTCATGTGCAGTTAACTGAGAGTCCTATTTGTCGTAAACAATGGTGATTACAAAGGAAAAATGGTTTCACACTCACTGCCAGTTTGTTGGCATTGTTGTAATTTGCAGCAGATGACTTCATTTTTTTTTGGTTTGAAGTCCTTGCAGTATTCAACACCAACATCATCTTTCCTGAGCACTCATCTGGATCCGGCTTTCAGCCAGTAATTCAATTTACAGAATATAGTGTTTTAGCTGGTCTCTAAGTTTTCCTGGAGTCTGCACATAAATGCTGTTCTTCATCCCACTCACTGAACAACTCATTGTTAATAACCTTTCCAGTTTGTAGATAACATGTTTCACCCAATACAGTGCAACACTCTAATCTTGGTAGTGACTATGATATCAGTGTGCAGAATGTAGTTTATCCTCTCCTGTGCGTAACGCTCTTTGCGCTGTTAATACGAAAGCTTTGATCTGTTGGATGTGTAATTATTGTCAGGTCTCAACCTCGCATCAGTGTCAAAAGTGGAGATATGATTTATTTTCCCCCAATATAGGGCATTTTGGTTGGACTTCAAAAAATTAAAATAAATCATGTTGCTATATAAGCGCGTGCTGGTAATTTCTTTTCTTGTTAAACTGTGGTTTCCCAGTCATAAAAGTGGACAGAACAAAATACGGTCTCATGGATGAGTATTTTTGCATGGTAATTCTTTTTCGTAAAAACTTTTTGATGCATGTCTATGGGGAAAAAAATTAGGCAGTAACACTTTCACAAGCAAATAATAGTAATGATGATGATGATGATGAGGAGGAGGAGGAGGAGAAGGGGGAGGACGATGATGATGATGACGACGACAGTTTATTAAGCTAATGATCTTTACCGGAATACTTGATTCCAACCCAGAATTTGTAAATATTAATAAACTGACTATTTGCTGTCAATACGTATCAAAAACTAAGGTCGAAAGTGAATAGGCAATTTGTTATTAGCCAAACAGCATTTTATTGTATGTCTCACAAAATTTCATGATTATTTTGAATGAATCACAGACACTAATAAGTTTGAACATTTAACATGCATGCATTTTGGTGGTAAATGTGCAAAAAATTGTGCGTACATATTTTTTTGTAACTGTGAACCATGTTATAGGTCAAGTAAGATTTACTGGTTAAATAGTTTGCTTATCTGTTGTCTAACTATAGCCATGGAAAATGTTTCATTTCTATCGGCATGCTCTTCTGATTTTTATCTAATAAAATTTTATTCACTCATTTTACCTGAACTATAAATTTTATATCACATTGTCGCTGCAAACATTGAGGAGGTGTAGCAATAGAAATGCAATAAACTTACGCTTCTTGCAACTGTAATGCTAAGGCACATAAAATCTAGCTACATTAATTTTGACATAAATTATACTGTCTGTACAAAAGTTAACAGAAGTTTGTCACCACATAATTACGTATACAGCAATATTATATCACGAAGTTACAAAAGTTATTCATGCTTCTCTATAGGCACACAAACCGGTATTTGTCCGACTACTACAAGGAGCGTTCCGCGTCCTCCATTGTTCTTGGTTAACAGACAATGGCAAGCATCATGTACAAACATGTATACGCACACTGTCTGACATCGGTGAGTTTTATTTTTTGATTAGCACGTAGCATGTATGTAGTTCAGTAATCTCAAATAATAAATAAATGCTGAAATTTTGTTAAAACGTTTTGTATAACTACATTTTTCTGTTGTTTAGTTAGTTGTCTATCTGTGCATTTCTAGTGAGAAATTCTACTAAGTACGTTAAAGAGGTCAGAATAGCATTGCATCATTGATAGAGGCTTTCCTTTTTGGTAAATTGAAAAAGAAATTGATATCAGTTGAATGTGTTTTTTTTAGTTATTTAAGAAAAATAGTTACGTAAGATTTAGATTTTCAGCAAAATTACAGTATTTATTTTTTTGCTATTATGAAGTTAAAATCTGGAATCTATTTTTATATTATAATTATATATTTTATAATTTTTATAGACAAAGCTAAATTAACTAAACTATATTTAACTACATTACGTATTGCATGTTTCAACCTTGATTTAGATTTGTACTTTTCTGCTTACGTAAGTTTGTAATTTTTGTTACCTTAACAGCAAATTGTCTTTCTATCCTTATAGCAAAAAGTCGGGGAATACCTATACCTGTAGATTTGGACACCCAGGTACAAGCAACTATGATCAAGACATCCTCTCTTTTGGCGAAGACCAACAAGTGGCAGCGAATGACTCAGATGAAGAGAGACTCCGCTTCTTCAGCACTAAGAGATTATAGGAGCATTCTAGAGGGGCTTCAAGTAATGTTAATAGTTCAAAACAAAAAAAATCTTTATTTACAAGTGTTTGCATCAATAAAAATGAGCTATTTTTTCTGTCTAAGTTTATCTGAGTTTATAATTGTGAAAAAACTTCTGTCATATTTCTGCAGGGTGCAGTACTTTTTTAAGCACATTTTTTCTTTTTTCTAGGACATTGTTAACATTTTGGAAGAAGAGTTGCGTCCTCTCGTACAGGCTGAACTGTCTGTACTTGTGGATGTGTTGCATCGTCCCGAGTTGCTGTTTCCTCCTCAAACTGAGGCACGGAGGAAATGTGAAGATGGCGGATTTATATCCAAGTAATTTTATACAGTTATTACTTGAACATTTGCGAGAGACGCAAGCTGCTTATCCTATGAGTTTTGGCTGTCTCGTAAAAGAAACAAGATTTGGTTCATTATAAAACTGAACATGTACGAGTTTTTCAGGGTTCTACTTGCTTCGGTAATTTGTTCACGTTTTTCGTTAAATTAGCTAAATGTAACTTAAATGTATCTATTTCCTCTTGTTTAAATTGAGTTTCATGAATTTTAGATTGATTAAACACACGGAGCGGCTTGTAGAAGAAAAAGAGGAGACTTTGTGCATTAAAGTTCTTCAAACGCTAAAAGAGATGATGTCAGTGGAGGAAAGTTATGGAGGAGAAAAGGTACTTATTATGAGATGTTAGTCATATGTCTTTGACAGATTGTTTGTTAGATTTAAATGATGAAATTTTTATTTGTAATTCCAAGGTTATTTGTTACGAAACTGAATCACTTGTTAACTTTGTAACAATATAATACTGTTTGAATTTGTATCTAGAAGTACTAGTAAACCATATGATACTTTATCTGCTTTGCAGCTTTATGTTTCACATTTAAATTAGTGAAAAGGTAAGCATCATTTCTAGTAGACCGAAGTTTTACCCATGGTTGCCATGGAAATAGTAGTAATAGGATAATGAACATTAATTCAAATCTATTATTGTTCAATTCATTTATTATTATTCAGTTATTATTGTGTTAGTTTTAGCTAGTTGTGTTTTAAACAAAAGGATTGTAATTATAATGTTTCTGTTAATGCTGACGTGAAGGTGGACCTGAAATTGTTGTCAAAAAAAGAATTGGAAGATTATAAAAGGGTAAGGTGTCGTTGTGTTTATGTTTTATTTCTTTAAATATTTGCATTTTCTTTGTTTGTGGAATAGTTGAATGCCTGCTCATTATGTTCAACATAGTGTCGTGTTTTTAAACTAGGGTGAGGTGCTGAGACAAGTACTGCTGACACGCTACTACGGAAAGTCCAACCTGCGACGCAAAAAGGATGAAAATGGCGTAAAGGAGAAAACATTAGAGGACGAGGCTCCAGGAGCGGTGATGCTACGTCGTGCGGATATGACATTAGCTCAGGTAATTTTGTTATTAATTAAGTGCATGAAGGATCATATTTTGAATAAATGCAGCATCAATATCACTACAATATCTGCAGCTTATTCAAAACAGTTCTATCATTGTCGGATTACTATCATATGAGATCCTGTACATCCGAAAGCATAGATAATGTAGATAGATAACAACATAGATTTGTGTGATTACTTACACATAAGAAATTTTTCAAATGATTTCATCACTAAGTTCCTACTATTGTCTTCTCTTGCAAGTCGAAGAAATATACTTTTTG
Source organism: Tubiluchus corallicola (assembly GCA_030141605.1). NCBI lineage: Eukaryota > Metazoa > Priapulida > Priapulimorpha > Priapulimorphida > Tubiluchidae > Tubiluchus > Tubiluchus corallicola. The sequence continues at coordinate 313,493 of JAQGDQ010000251.1, forward strand.
ACGGAAATGTACGTGAATTATGGTAGTATCGGAAAATTGGAACTCAACATTAGTTGACTTTCAGTTGCTCAAAACTCTGTTGAATTATAAAAATTGACTGCTTTCAATATTCAGACTTATAAATGTTGAGCCTATTTTTAATTCGTTGTGAGTGTTTTTGTACATTTTCTTTTTCCTCATTCTTTAGTTTAAACAATATTTTATTTGATAAAAGAGCACTACAATCATAAGTACATTTATAATTAATCAAATGCTGATTGGCTAACAGGTATGACCTATGTAAAAGCCTTTCAGTGAGTATGTTTATAAGTTAGGCACACGATTATAAGAACTGTTAGTTTTGCATTAAGTAAGAGTGAAATTGAGAAGGTTTGTAAGAATGTTTTCCCGTTCTTTGCCCGTTGTGCAGCCATTACAATCATTTAATCTGGCTGTATGATCCTTTTCCATTCTTTTGCAAACTGATAAAAACTTGAAGTTGCAAATGTGTCGTAAATGAATTTCAGGTACAGTGCCATCTTGATGCAGAGGGCGCCAGTAATCTTGTAATAGAACTGATCATGACAAATCCTGGTAACAGCATTTTTCTGGAGAGCGTGGAGTTGGGTATTGCTCTACTGGAAGGTGGCAACTCCGAAATTCAGCAATCCTTCTACAATCGCCTACAAGGTGACAAGAGCGCCGACGTCTTTTTCAAGGTACTCGTTAGTTAACGTGAATCACAGGTGGATAGTTTTTGTTCTTGCTAAAGCTATATGTGTTGTTACCACTGTGACAACATTCTCATTATGATAAATTAAAGCAAAAGAAGACACTCTTTGTGAATGTGCCTAAAAAATTTGTCTTGAAATTTTATATCAATTTCATGCTGTTTTATTGCACACAGGACTTGCATTAGCAGTGACGATGCTTAAAACTTGTAAATTTAAACCTTGTCATGGCCATAAGATGCACCATTTTAGCAGTAAGTCATTTGAAACAAATTTAGATAACGTTGTTTACACTTTGGAAATATAATCAGAACATTCATAGCATATTTTTCACTTACTATGCAAAAGTTTAAATTTTACTTAAGTTATTCAAACAAATAAGCGTAAAAAATATTAAGTAATACAACTTTGTACGGAACGTTTTTTGGGATATACTTCCCTTTTCCCTTTTCTTCCCCTTTAAATCGTTAATCAGAAAGGGGTGTGATTATAAAACCTGATAACTGTTATGTCAAACACGAGGCTGATTCTTGAAACAAAATGAAAATTTTATTTTGTTTCACAAAGTGTGAGCATGCTTTGAAAAGCCATCGTCTGTGAACTCTAATAATTGATCAGTTTTGTTATTCATTGACATTGTAGGAACAAGAATTGTGTTGGGCTCCTTCAGTTTATTGGACAGTTATAATTGACAGTCAGTTTAATACATTTGCTTTCTCTATATTTTTCTTTATTAATGTCTACGTCAGGGGTGTGCAAATTGCGGCCCGCGGGCCGCTTGCAGCCTGCCGAGAGATCTTGTGCGGCCCGCGAAGAGGTTTGTCAACGTAATGAAAGTGTGGCCCACGCATTCCAGCTGAAGTCCGCGCCACTATCGCAAAGATAGTGCGGGTAGTTTTTTCCTCTAGATTGGATGGCATTAACCCTTATAAGACCGTTGTCACTTAATGTCACTGTCGGACATGACGAAATTTAACGTTGCTCACTTGGAACACAAAAAAGCGATGTGATCACAGAACACAGTAAACTATCACGGAAGCCGCCATTCAAGCGCTCAAATGTGCAAGAAATACGAGAAGCAATCTGATTGGCTGGTAGGAAGACCAATTAACCAATCTCTAGGCTTCTATTATCGGGCCTGTTGATCTGTCCAGTCGTCTTGTTGGTCATAGCAAGTAGAACATTTTGACTTTGGTATTTTACAAAATAAATTATAAATAAATAAATGATAAATAAAATTGTAAAATAACCAAGTCAAAATAATCTACCTGCTATGACCAAGAAGACGACTTTGCAAACCAATTTGTAAGTAAGCAAGCTGAAAAAGTGTGGTCACCCCTGATATAGGGGATTCCCAGATTTTAGTTTCAGCTTAGGCTCAGTAATACACACGTCAGTCAGTGGCTGTTTCATCGTTTCATCAGATGTAGTGTTCTTATAGATCAGAATCATGGATAAGAAAAAGAGGAAGATTGAAGAAGAACAGCAAGTCAAAACAGATTAATATGTGCTGTACTATACAGACTGTGTGATAGACATTACTAATATGCATTGTAATGAAATTATCACTATCTGTCGTGAAAGTAGAAATATATGATTTTTAATATAAATTTTAATAACTTCAAAAATAGTTTCTTGAGTGTAGTAGTGCATTAGTAATGATGTGCGCAAATCGGATGCAAAAAAGTTGTTATTAGGTCCTACTGTACTAGGCTCCTTGACCAAACTGCATGTGGCCCACAGGAATTGCGGGAATGTTTAATGTGGCCTGGCTAGTCAGATAATTTGCACACCCCTGGTCTACATAGACCTGAGCACCCTAACTCGAGGGTATATGGGTACCATTAAAAGCCATTTTCTATTTCTTTCTTTTCTGTTATTACTGGTTGATTACTAAATAGTATATTTTGATGAACTATGTCAGGTATTTATGGATAAGATACAGGAGGCACAGTCTGAAATTAAAGCTACGGTGACCGTGAGCACGTCTGACAGCTTAACAGGGAAAGGTGGTGATGTCAAACCAGCTGCTCCTACTAGGAAGATTTCTAAAGGTATTTCTTGTGTTTTAACAGTAAAAGTCACACCTTTAGAATGAAATTTGAAATGACATTATGTGGATTTTCATATTAGTATATGATGAATAATTTTTTCGATTTTGTTAATTACTGAATCACCAGTGGTTTCGGGTAGATGATTTGAAACTGTAATTTTGATGCTGTTTGTCACAAGAACAACAATGTTAAAGCAATGCGAACTATGAACGTGTTGAATCACACATTGATTCCTTTTAATTTTACATGTTAAATTTCATTCATGATAATTTTGTATGAAAAATTACCTATGTAAAAATTGGCAGCAATAAAACATTTGAGACAAAAAATCTTGAAAGATTAATTGTTGACTATTGTGTATATTTGTGTTATATACATATGTATGTGCATGCATGTGTGCAGTGTACAAAATGGTTGGTGTTAAATAACGCTAACTATTGTGTATATTTATGTTATATCATGTGTGCGTGTGGGCATGTGTGCAGTGTACAGTATGGCTGGTGGTAAATAATTCTCTTTGTGTTGCTTCAGCCAAGCAAAATGGTACAGTATTACCAGATGAATTAAAGTCACAAATGGATGAAGCATCGAGCAAAACTCGTTCAGCATTGTCTCAGATTCAGCATGCAAAAGCGGAAGAAGCTGACCCACAGAAAACAGCGGTACGATTATCTCACTGAACTTCTACTTTACAATGCTTGTTAACAGTTTTGACCTAAAGGTTTAACAGTATGGTAAGAGTCTCCTTGGCATGGATCTGATCAACTCGGATTTCGCGCTTTCTCCCACCGGATTATTCTAACACAATTTATCCATTACAGCCCTTATGCACATATACGTAGTTCATTTAACTTTATAATTAAACATAACTTTATTTCGTTTAGCGCTTTGAGAATTCTTTGGCCTCCAGAGATACAGGCCAAAGCAGACTGACTTGTGCGCTCAAAAAATGCACCATTTGAAATGGCAATAAGTTTAATGAGAGCAGTAAAATCTCTTGTAAGCTATTGTATCAGTATTTTTGTAGAGCTTCATTAGTGTTATGAGACATTGTATCAGAAGCTTTCATGAATGTTCAATGCAATGTTCAATATTTTTGTTCTAATTATGCTGCAGGTTATTAAGATTTATTTACCCAATAGATAATTTAGGTATTCCGTATTTACATGATACTTAATTACGTATGAAAATTGTTTATCATCAATTTATGCGTTCGTGCTGGTCGCTTAAAAAGTAACGTTAGCTGGTTAAAAAATGTTGTTTTGAACTTCGTTGGGCTGCTGCGTTTATGTTAAGATGTTAGTGACGTAACCATAATTTCAAATTTTCAGCTTTGTAACACTTACATTTAAAATTAAGCCATAAACTAAGCTTATTAGGAAAATTTTTAGAGATATTTCCTCTTTGCAGTTGTTGGATGAAGAGAAGAAAGAAGAAAAGAAAGCAGTGAGTTATTCGATTGCTGTGATGCAGCCGATACTTCGCTTTCTGCAGCTGCTGTGTGAGAATCATAATAGCATTTTACAGGTATACCTCTTTATTGCTTTAACTCTTCTAGTATTTCTGGGTGGGCACCGTGATAGCTAATGTAGTAGTGGTTTAAAGACTTTTGGCATCTTGTTGCGTGACTAGAAACTGTAATTCAATAAACCTTTATAGAAGCACTTAGATCGTTTTGCGAGAAACTTGTGAATTTATCTCTGTTCTTATTGCAATGCAATTTGTATCTTAATTATCAAGTTTGCTGGTTATTTTTGTCAATTCTCTTCATCGTATTGATGGTCATTTATTTTTAGCATCTGCCAATTTCTGAGAGGAGCAGCAGAATAATATTTTTTGTCAATTCTCTTTGTCAATGCACATAATGTTAACCTGGCTATCAAAGAAGGAGATCAGTAATTTTACGTCAATATGAATTCCTGGGATAAAACCTAACATTTTTCTTATTCACCTCAATGTTTGTGTTGTGCAATGACATCAGAATCCACTGAAGGAAACTTTTCTCTATTATAGAACTACCTACGCAATCAAAACAACAAGAATAACTACAACTTGGTGTGTGAGACACTACAGTTCTTGGACACTATTTGTGGCAGCACTACCGGTGGACTTGGTTTACTGGGACTGTACATCAATGAGAATAATGTGAAGCTTATAAATCAAACTTTGGAAAGTCTGACTGAATATTGTCAAGGACCGTGCCATGATAATCAGGTATGTTGAAGAACAACACGTTATTTTTTCTGTCATGCACGACGATAATGAAATGGTGTTGACTACTCGGTTTGTTTAGTATCTTTTGGAATATATTTGCTTCAGTAAAATGAAATGGCAAAGAGTCAAGTAAAGTCAATTAGTGAAGATGATAATCTTTACTGAAACTCAGCTTTAGATTAATAATCGTGAGCCTAAATAATAATTCAGCCAATATTTTGTCTGAATTCAGACTGACTGCCCACATAAGCAAAATTATTATTACCTGCATGTTGTTTTAATTTGTATGTGTGCTTGCTATCAGTCGTTCCATTTTCTAAATCTTTGGTACGGAGGGAAAACTATTTGTAAAGCAAGGATGCTTTCAGTGTGACAATAGTTTGGTGTAAATGATGGTGATGATGTGCATGATGATGAATTTGAATAAGATGGTGAGATAGTAACAATTATGATGATGATGGAACAGCTTTATTTTTACAGCTTTTGTAGATTTTTCATGTTGAAAAAATTAGGAATTTGCAAATGTCTCATTTGTACTTTTAGAATGCAATCGCTTACCATGAGTCGAATGGCATCAATATCGTAACAGCTCTGGTACTGAATGATATCAACCCTCTTGGAGAGGAACGAATGGACTTGGTACTTGAGTTGAAGGTGAGAGTGATAATATAAAAAGATTTAATGTTATTGGAATAAGACATTGTGAAAGACGAAAGTTGTTAGATCTTATTAGTGGAGTACAGAGTTGTTTTGGCAATGGCAAGGTAGAGTATGTATTGTATATGTTTATTATTAAAATGAAGTGACACTTTGTGTTTTGTAACCTGTTTACTGTTGCTAATAGTTCAGATCACATTTATTGATAATAATGAATAATAATAATAATAAAATTATTATTATTATTATTATTATTATTATTGTTATTATTATTATTATTATTGTTATTGTTATTGTTATTGTTATTATTATTATTATTATTATTATTATTATTATTATTATTATTATTATTATTATTATTATTATTATTATTATTATTATTATTATTATTATTATTATTATTATTATTATTATTATTATTATTATTATTATTATTATTATTATTATTATTATTATTATTATTAGTGCTATTATTATTAGTAAGCAATAATAAATCATCTCTGTGTTTCATGATGCGAACGAAAAATGTGGAATGTCACCAACATTCTATTCATGAATGATGAAATCGTGTTTATAAATTTGCTTCTAGATCATAGCATGTAGAATTATTGTGCAATAAATAGGGGTGAGCATTGAACGTTCGAATTCGATTCAAATGAGTTTTTTAGTTCAAATTCGATTCATTCAAACCTAAATAGATTCCAATAATTCAGCACTTCAACCACCTATTTGAAATGTCATGCAGTTAGTCAGCTTGCTGCGATTTATGTGCACAGCTTTTAAGCAAATTATTAGTGATTTTACTGCAGAACAAAATCGAGATCTTTGTAATATACATGATCTTTATAAGACTGTTTTTACTGGTGGTTTGCAAACTTGTTCGAAATCTTTCTAACTCAGTACGAATTGGGAATACTGAAATTCGGTTCGTTTCGAATTCGAAAATCACAATTCGAGCAGATTTAAATTCGGTTTCTGATAGAGAATGTTCTCCTCCAACTGTAAGTAAAAAATGTAGAGCCTAGGTTTTTCATTTTATACAAATTGTATTGATCAGACCTTATCAATATAAATGTTCTTCTAGAATAATGCATCAAAGCTGTTGCTAGCCATCGTTGAGAGTCGTCATGATAGCGAAAATGCTGAGAAAATCTTGTACAACATGAGTCCAAAACAACTAGTACGTATCAATCATTACCTATTTCTTTTGCTGTACACTTTGTATTAGGAAAAAACTTTTGTGTGTTTAGCTAATACATATTTATTTTGGCAAATCAAAAATTATGCATTTCAAAAATATGATGCAAAAAAATCAAAACAGAATTAAAGGAAAACGGGATGATTTTTCGTATTCTATCCCATTTCGAAATATGGAGTAAGGTTTACATTGTGACACCTATAATAATGCCAAAGCATTTTTGATAATTTTGTAATAGGTTAAAAACTTCATTAACTACAGGCAAGCCCAACTAGTGATGACATCACAACTGAACATAATTTTCCACAGCACAAACATTGCATGAGCGTATTTGCGAAAATGAAAATTCAAGTACAGTGCTACTGTACGATATGCAATGTGAAATACAAAAGCTCTGCAAATTTTATATTTAAAGTTCAAATTTCAAGTTTACTACTTTACTCAGGCATGAGAGCTCGAACGTGTGCACTACATCATAACTGAATATCTCTGACCCAAGAGTTATAACGCCTGTTTTTGGTGTAATGCAGGCGTTAGTGCTAACCTAATACCTAACTATTGATGGGTGAAATTCAAGTATCAGCGAAGAACTAGTGGCTGTGGTAATACGTTTTAGTAATAGAAATTACATTTCTGTGGTAATGTAATAATACTTTCATGTTAGCCATTCTTGAAAAATAGTACGTTCCTTTTCAATATTTTATAAGGTAGATTATTTTGAACTATAATTTAAGATTGGGTCCGGTTCTCCTTTAAAAGTAAAATGATGACAATACTAATAAACGTGGACTATCAACCGCAGAAAATTGCAAATTGTGGCAGTTATAATAAATTTACAGTGAGCCATTTATGCTACTGGCTGTCAAAGGATTAATGTTAATGAGTCTGTGAGACTGAGGCTCTTTGTCTTAAATTTACATGCTCATGCAGTGCTATTTATCATCTGATTATCATAAATTGGTTAGCATCAACAGCATCACTTGATGATGCCTATTTCATTATAGGTGGATGTAATTAAGAAAGCGTATCATCAGCCACCTAGGGAAACAACTGGTTCTGCCACTGGTGACGACGATGACGATGAGGAAGAAGAAGTCGTGCCCCGTGAAGTTGGACACAATATTTTTATTCTTGCACATCAGGTAGTGAATTTGATAACATTTGTATTAATTTATATTAAGAAAGTAAATTTGTTAAATTTCCGAACTTAACATCGATTTTCTCACGTATGGCTTATGTACAAAAATTCAAAAATAAAAACTTAGTTTATGCTTCGTCAGCTTGTGTGATATGTTATTTTATTCGTGTACATTTTTATTCAATTGCTTTTATATTTGATGGTTTATAGCTAGCTCAGCATAACGAGGAATTGGAAGCCATGTTAAACGTGAGTGCTGAGAGTAAACCAGATGAAGCGCTGATGTATTATACACACCACACTGCGCAAATAGAGGTAAGGTCACAGAATAAATAATAGGATATACATGCAGGATATTTAACTTGTCTAGCATGCCAAAGCAATGTACAATACAATATATAGGCTATATGGGCAGTGTATTTTTGCTGATAGTATAGATAGATAGAATAATCTTTATTTACCGTTATATTGATTAACAATAAATACATGTTACATGTATGATATATGACAGCTAACATGCTAGTAATTTATCACAGATAAAAAACTTATATTTGGTAATAGCGTTTTAAAGAAACAAATGAAAATACTAAGCCAAGGTTTCAATAGTATATGTAGAAATAAACAAACAAACATTCAGTGCCGTACATATAAATCTTATACGAGTTTTCCATTATACACAGATTCATATTAACCTAAAAACTTTTAAGCTGAGTGGTCAAGTGGTTTAAGATGTTGAGCTTCTAATTCCAATACTCATGATTTAAGTCAGTTTCAATTTCTTTTTTTTTTCCACAGTTCCTTTCCGCCATATTTGGATTAAAAATACATAAAAACTCTGTAGGTTACTCTGCTATTACGTGAGACGAAACTGGAATTACCAAAAAAAATTGTAGCATTGTAGGCCTCTTACAGCTGACATAATAATTGCTAATGTGTGGTTTTGGTTTTAAATTATAAGAGCAGGGCAATATAAAATTTTTGGGTGTATCTTTCTCAAAAGTTAACTACTTATAGTCTATTACGGCCAGCTTTTAAACTTTTAATATTAAATTTGTTTAAATATTCAAGTTAAATGGTATGGTAGACAAGATTTAATCATGATTTTAAAGCAGGTACACATAAAATGTAATGCAAAACTTGATTTCCCTCACTAATGAAATGCCAGCATTACTCCTTTCAAGACCTGACCTGAATTTAAACAAATTTTTCATTACTGTCTTCTTTTATTGAACATTATCAACATTCTAAAAATTAAATTGAGGATCCTAAAAAAAGCTTAAATGCGGTAAAACAAAATCGATTTTTCTTATGAACGATTCATGAAGAAGTGCTACATTATTCTTGGATTCTCAAATTTCAGATTTTTCTCAAATTAGACTATTGCTAATCACACGTTAAATATTCTTGATGTACAACTTGAAAGAAGAAGAAATAAAAGTCAGATAGGCGACTTAATTTCCAATGAATTTTCTTTCACCAAAAAGAGTGAAAATGTTTTGGTTGAAAAGCTAACTTGTGGAATGTCCATTTAAACCTTTAAACCTAATGACACATGACAACTTCTATTGACCGCTTGCCTTAATGCACCGATGTCTCTAAATTTCTGTTTAATTTATTATTATACACATTTGTAGATTGTTCGTGGTGACCGTTCAATGGAACAGATTGTGTTTCCTGTGCCGAACGCTTGTCAGTACCTCACAGAGGAAACAAAGTGGAAAGTTTACAACAACGTCGACCGTGACGATCAGGGTAGCAAAGTGTCTGGCTTCTTTGAACTTGTGGACGAAATGTATAACGAGATGTGCTGGCAGAGAAAACTAATTGGTAATTTTTTGTTTATTATAAACTTATTAAAGCTGCTGTTATGTGCATTTATTTCATGATGAATAGTTTGCTTTGTAGTGCTGGAACCAATTATTCGATATTATAATTGATTTAGACTTTTATACTCAATCATCTATTTTTTCCATTGTATTACTAATATCGTTTTCCACTTACTTTTCGGAATTTCTGCACATGGAAGGAAAATCACTGAAAAATGACAAACATAGCTGTCATTGCAGCCAGTAATATGGTGGTACCTCTGCTCGGCAACTTATTTCATCGGCATGCAGTTTCATGTGTTTTTTGTTTTCTCGTAAAATAGCTGAAAACAGATTATTGAATCAGTCTCATATCTCATAATCAGTTAGGAAAATGTGATCAATGTCCCACCACTAGATGGCAGTCATTAACCTGAAGATAGGAAACCTGTAACAGTTATTGGTGGTTTAATTTAATTACCTTTACTATACGTAATTTAGGTTCACTAGATTTATATTTAAAAACGCGAAACATATTTGTTTGTTGGTACAGTAACCATTGTTTTCTGTTGCAGGGCAGCCATTGTTGTACTGGATAGCTCAGAGAATGGGACTGTGGAGCAGCATTTCATTCAACTTTGCTGTTTTGATTAATCTTATCATAGCAATTTTCTATCCATTTGATGAAGAGAAAACAAGTATGTGTGCTGTACAAGAATGACTTGAAACTGATTATTTATTAAAATGCAAACCATGGTTTGGATTGTTTGAAATAAGTGCTTTTGTAACTGATAAGTTGATTTTTGACTGCATTCTACTCAGCTTACTAGTCTGCTAGTATACTGAGCATGATACAGAGTGGTCCTTAAAAGTGATGAGCGAACCCCGGGCCTCTCTGCTAATTTTGATAATTCGTCATCAGAATTGCTCGCTCAAGGGACAGAGGGTTTTAAGCGATCTCTGAGAGGTTTCTGAAGATATAGTCATGTTGTAGATTTTATTAGTTCAATACATTATTTTAGTGAAGAGTATCGTCTTGTATTTTAAGGATTAATTTTCTCTCACAAAGTACTGATTTTGAGTGCCTAATGGCTTTTTTGAAGCATTTGAAATATTGAAAAGTCGCAAAACTGTGGAGGTGATTTTATTTCACTCTTCTTCTGCAGTATTACTGTAAATAAAACTGTTTTCATGGGTGAGTCTGGAGTTAGTTCAGTGTGACTTTTTTATTTATTTAATGAACTCTTTTCTTTTGTTGTGTAGAAACCGATGCAAAGATTTCCGGGCTCATCTGGACTGCAATGTTAGTTTCACTGGCTATAGTCATCACGTTGCCTCGCCCATCTGGAATTAGGACCCTCATTGGTTCTGTTATACTACGCATGATCTTCTCGATAGGAATTCAGCCAACTCTCTGGTTACTAGGAACACTAAATGTGAGTTAATGCAGTAAGAAATAACTGCGAAAACGGTGTATGTGTACCTGAGTGGTTTTAACATCTGGATTTCGAAACGGTTTTTATGCTGGCTGGTACAGATTTGCAGCTGTGCATGGTCAAATGGAGGAAAAAACGTGACAAGACAGACTGTTGAAGCGATACAGTTTATTAAATAAGCCCTCTAACAGTTAACCATTTTGCTATAAGCATAAAAGGTAATCACTGCTTTTCACATGTCAGTTGTCTTGCATTACACATGGCAAATCAGATTAGAAGAGTACTGATTATAGGGTGTATAGGGTATACTATATATTATATTATATACCTAAAATTATTTGGGTGTCTGTATATATTATCTAACTGCAATGAGTCGCTGGTTAGCAATTATCAGTTTTCTCACAAACTGAAAATCGGATACATAATTTTGTATTTCTATGCTGAGAACTGATGTTCTGTCTCTGTTATTTTATTTGAACTAATAATTTTGTTGTTTGCAGGTGATAAATAAAGGCATACATATAGTTAGTTTGATGGGAAATCGTGGTACATTTAGTAAGAGTGTACATGCTATTGTAACCGACTTTGAATTCTTATATAACGTCGGTTACCTTGTTGTGTGCATTCTAGGACTTTGTGCTCACGAATTTTTCTATAGCTTGTTGGTAAGTAAAATAAACAAGTTATTAATGTTCACTTTCTTATTATTAATTTTTCTGTAGTTTGTTGGTAAGTAAAAAAGCAGTTGTTAAAGTCACCTATTTGAAGGTCAAGAAAATAATATTTGTTATTTGTGACTGCATTGTGTTTCAATCCCGATTTAATCTTATTATTTATTGGTTCATTCAGTTTTTGTTTATTATGATAAATATTTTTGTTGTTGGTTATTACTACACATCATTTATTTTCAACAGATTAGTATTAATTTTTATAACAAAAAAATTGGCGAACTTTTTTGTTTCTCACTGATTGTACAAGGTTAAACATTTGCCATACTGTCTGGTTATATGAGGCAGATGATATAACATTTTTCCATGTTTCTAACCTAATATGTTTGCACAACTAACTTTTTTGTAACTACTTTTGAAAACTATTACTGTCTGCAACTATGAGTTTGCTGAGTTGTCTTTGTTTTTTCTAGTTACTGGACGTTGTCTACCGTGAAGAGACGCTGCTCAACGTCATCAAGTCTGTCACAAAGAATGGGCGGTCCATCTTGTTGACCGCTGTCCTTGCCATCATTCTCATCACATGTTGTGCTCGTGTTTACAATGGTCCTCGAATGTCAGCGCTTTGTTGTCGAATGCAGCACGTTCCAGTCCTAAAACATTGAAATAAAATGACAACATGCAGTAAAAGCTGGACGACTGTGTAAGCACTAGTTCAAAATAAATTACCTCAACAATATTGAAAACTCCAATAGCATTTTTTAAATGAAAGCTTATACTAAATAATAATTACCTCGGATACTTAAATTTTGTTAAACTTTTAAAGGTACGCACTGCTCAGCGAGTACTGGCAATGGCGCCTTTTGGTCACCAAATGCAGCCGACAAATAGGCGCTGCACCATGACAAGTATGATCATGAATTGCAGTGTTCTCCTGTGACATCAGTGTGAAATACAACTCATTTTTGTGATATCACATCAGCATCTTATAGCAATCTTCACTTACGCAAACATGCTTGATGCACAGGGAAGATACCTACCATTGCACAAACTGCGGTTAGTTTGGCTGTGTTCGGTTGTCATTAATTAACTTTCCGACTTATTTAAATGTTAGAAACAGTTGCTAACATTTATAAGCAAGAAATTATATATTTTGGACAGTAAATTAAAATGGGTTCGAGTATAATTAATCGTCCGGTTTTCCTTTATTCAGGCAGTTTTTTAGTCTTCCTATGCAGCCTTACCAATAATGACTAACAACTTTCAACTACATAATAGCCATTCCTTTTTGTCACAAGGTGAAAGTAGGAATAAAAGAGGTAGGAACAGGATCCAATCTAACAAACTTGTGATGCCTTCAGTTAAGTAAACTACCTAGTAAGTTAATTTGTCTAATGAATAAGGAAAAATTACGAGACTGTACCGCATATAAAACACGTGTTCTTTAGAATCTCTTCTTTCTCTTGCTTCTCGCTTCTCAAATCAGCGAATGTGTCGATAATGACACCGAAGATCAAGTTGAGAACAATGATGATGATGACAAAGAAGAACAGCAGGTCATAGAATATGCGGGGGATGTAAAGTGGTTCCTTGCTGCTGAGATTACGTAGGACATCACCGATGCCACCACCATTTCGCAATCCCTGGTTCATTGTAGTGATAATGCACTTGAATAGAGTGTCGCAAGCTGGTTCAGTGTCGTCGTCATCATCATCATCATCGCCTGTATCCCTAGTTGCAGCACCGCGTAGTGCTTCTGTAAAGAATCAAACAAACATTAATCTCCATTGCAAAAACATAATTATACTTTAGTAAGCACCAAGGGTAATTTAGTTTCACATTTTTTGGCTCGG
>JAQGDQ010000191.1:0-150000 GCA_030141605.1 Tubiluchus corallicola
TATCTTAATATATAAGATTCGAGGCTACAGCCCGGACGAGGGCACCATTTGCGGCGATCTATATATCAAACGAAAGGTCTCGATCTAGTGTCGTGCCATTGATGGTTTATTTTTCGAATGGGGCCCACCGGGAGGAACGAGGGGGAGGCGAAAAACCTCCAAAAATGGCCATTTTTCGGCCGTTTTTTGCAAAAGTTATACGGCTGAGATCTGAAGAACGGGAACGGGCCATAGGTGGCGCTGGCTATGGATAGATAGCCCGTTCAGCGGTGGGTGTAGTAGGCATATTTAGAATTCCCGAGAGGGCCACGGCGTCCCGTAACGGGCGTTTTCCCGGACCCAACTCGCGACTTTTTCGAAATTTTAACCAAACAGCATGCGGGAAAAACGTTCTAGCATCGCCTGGTGGGACTCTCGGAAGGAGATATAGAGTTCTTTAGAAAGAGGAAGAATGGGGCTACACGATGATGTGGGCTAGATTTTAGCACGTCTACCGAGAAAAGTTAAATATCTGCGATTAGTCGAAATTATCAATTAAATCCGACAGTGACACATGTAGCAGCATAAAGAATGGTGCAATACCCAAAGCGCATTAGTTGTGAATCAAATTCTGTATTTTGTGTACTTCCATTTTTTTAAATAAGTACAGTCATACCTCCGTTGTCGAACGTCTCCGTACTCGACCAACCGCCAAACACGTGATGAGCGCATGTGCTCTGCAAGAGTCATGTACAACATTTGAATTGCCTAACATCGCAAAGTGCTTTTCATGCAGGAACAATCATGTTTTTCTTTCACTGTAATTCTATTATGTTTTTCTTATCAATTATATCATGTATCTACTGTTTGAATAAACATTTTTGCATTATTATATTTTGTTTTAGTAATACTTTACAGTTCATTTGGTGCTTGAGAATGGATTATTTGCTTTTACATTATTTCTTATGAGAATAAATGATTCGGTTCTCAACGAAATGGATTGCAAACACTTTTTAGGAACGAATTATGGTTGAAAACAGAGGTTTGACTGTAGAAGAAAAAACGAGTTACTATTAGTTTTGTATTATTACTTTATTATTAGTTATTATTACTTTGCCAAGAAAATGATTTGTCACACAGGTCACATTTGTATGGTTTCATTCCAGTTTATTATGCTGTGGCACCTGTAACATGTTGACTCACATGTTGTAATGTTTATGTTGACACATTTCTCGGTTTGAGTGTTCATGTGCTTGAGAAGATTACCTCGCTGAGAAAATGATTTGTCACATTAGTCACATTTGTGAGGCTTCATTCCAGTATGTGCGTTCATGTGACTGAGAAGATGACCTCGCTGAGAAAATGATTTGTCACAGTCACATTTGTGGGGTTTCATTCCACTATGTGTGTTCATGTGACTGAGAAGGTGACCTCGCTGAGAAAATGATTTGTCACATTAGTCACATTTGCGAGGTTTCATTCCACTATGTGTGTTCATGTGCCTGAGAAGACTACCTCGCTGAGAAAATGATTTGTCACATTAGTCACATTTGCGAGGTTTCATTCCACTATGTGTGTTCATGTGCCTGAGAAGACTACCTCGCTGAGAAAATGATTTGTCACATAAGTCACATTTGTGGGGTTTCATTTCAGAGTGAGTGTTCAAGTGACTGAGAAGATTACCTTGCTGAGAAAATGATTTGTCACATAAGTCACATTTGTGAGGCTTCATTCCAATGTGTGTGTTCATGTGCCTGAGAAGACTACATCGCAGAGAAAATGATTTGTTACATAAGTCACATTTGTGGGGCTTCATTCCAGTGTGAGTGTTCATGTGCATGACAAGACTACCTCGCTGAGAAAATGATTTCTCACATAAGTCACATTTGTGGGATTTCATTCCAGTATGAGTGTTCATGTGCATGAGAAGACTACCTTGCTGAGAAAATGATTTGTCACACAAGTCACATTTGTGAGGTTTCATTCCAGTATGAATGTTCATGTGACTGAGAAGATGACCTCGCTGAAAAAATGATTTGTCACATAAGTCACATTTGTGGGGTTTCATTCCAGTATGTGCGTTCATGTGCCTGAGAAGATGACCTCGCTGAGAAAATGATTTGTCACATAAATCACATTTGTGGGGTTTCATTCCTGTGTGAGTGTTCATGTGCCTGAAAAGATTACCTCGCTCAGAAAATGATTTGTCACATAAGTCACATTTGTGGGGTTTCATTCCAGTGTGAGTGTTCATGTGCTTGAGAAGATTACCTCGCTCAGAAAATGACCTGTCACACGAGTCACATTTGTGAGGTTTCATTCGAGTATGAATGTTCATGTGCTTCAGAAGATTACCTCGCTCAGAAAATGATTTGCCACATAAGTCACATTTGTGGGGTTTCATTCCAGTATGAGTGTTCATGTGCGTGAGAAGATAATCACGGCGAGAAAATGATTTGCCACACAAGTCACATTTGTGAGGTTTCATTCCAGTATGAGTGTTCATGTGACTGAGAAGATTACCTCGCCGAGAAAATGATTTGTCACATAAGTTACATTTGAGGGGTTTCATTGCAGTATGAGTGTTCATGTGACTGAGAAGATGACCTCGCACAGAAAATGATTTGTCACATAAGGAGGAGACACCTGTATCAAAAAGAAAGGAAAACTAAAATTTACAGTTAAAAATGCAATATCCTTATTGAATATCATTATTAAGACTATGTAACAGGTTTACGATTTAAGAACACCATCTAGAAACATTAGTTTATTGACACAAAAGCAATTTGCGATTACAAATATCTACGTATAGAATCTACAATTCTACATTTTTGAATGTTAGTAAGTAAAAACAGAGCAAATAGCTAAGAAATAATTTCATTTTCTGACCATTTTTGCTCATTTACCTTTCCTTATTTCTTCCTATTTTTGTACTGCTTGTACAAAGTCATGTGCTTACAATAATGCAAGTGTGGCAATTGTCCCTCTGCCTCCCTCACCCCCTGTTACACAAACTCGGTGTGCTTACAATAATGCAAGGGTGGCAATTGTCCCTCTGCCTCCCTCACCCCCTGTTATACAAAGTCGGTGTGCTTACAATAATGCAAGGGTGGCAATTGTCCCTCTGCCTCCCTCACCCCCTGTTATACAAACTCGGTGTGCTTACAATAATGCAAGGGTAGCAATTGTCCCTCTGCCTCCCCACCTCCTGTTACACAAAGTCGGTGTGCTTACAATAATGCAAGGGTGGCAATTGTCCCTCAGCATCCCCCACCCCCTGTTATACAAAGTCGGTGTGCTTACAATAATGCAAGGGTAGCAATTGTCCCTCTGCATCACCACTGTTACACAAAGTCGGTGTGCTTACAATAATGCAAGGGTGGCAATTGTCCCTCTGCCTCCCCTCCTCCTGTTACACAAACTCGGTGTGCTTACAATAATGCAAGGGTGGCAAATGTCCCTCTGCCTCCCCCACCCCCTGTTATACAAAGTCGGTGTGCTTACAATAATGCAAGGGTGGCAATTGTCCCTCTGCCTCCCTCACCCCCTGTTACACAAACTCGGTGTGCTTACAATAATGCAAGGGTGGCAATTGTCCCTCTGCCTCTCCCACCCCATTATCAATTTAACATATTGTCAGGGCATATTCACCAATAGGCTTACTAAGCTATAGCCTAGGGCACCAAAGTTTCAGGGCATCACTTTTAGAAAAAATTCTTATTCTCCTCGGAAAATGTGTATACTTTCATATTCATGTAAAGGGCATATTTCATAACACACCACAGTTACTGAGCGCAGATTTTATATAAGTGCCACATAACGAACAAGTGCAACGTATTACACAACAAGCAGTTGCGCAATATGCTTCAATATAAGTAGCAATAGTACGAAATAAAAGAATAAAAAAGAATAGTAATAACAAGCGCTATGCAAATACATGTAACTAATAATGATCTCGTAGAAACTAGCTTAATAGTGTTTCTAACACACCACAAGTAATTGTTTAATATGCTCAATACATAAACATAAATTCAAGTTTTCAAATACAGTTTTCAATATACAACATCTATGTTATATTTACTCAGCATTACGCTTAGCTGTTTGAAAGACTTAAAGGACAATAAAAGGGGCACCTGAAGTAGATTTCAGAAAAAATGCCTTGAAAAATTATATTACTTTACGGGCACGTTTATGCACATCGTGTTTGTGTTGAATGCAATTTTCGTTTGTTTGCATTTCAAATCTCCCGCAATACTGTTCCGACGACGCCATTACATGATGTCACTACACCACGTAAATCAGGGGAAGAAAAGGCAATGTTAAATTATGACCCAAAAAACTTTCCGTGCAAATCTATATTACTTAGCATTACTGGTGTAAAGACTTATGTAACTAAAATAATAATTTAAAATGTTTGTGCCAATTGGTAAATGTCGCTGACTCACTCTCCAGGGTGCACCACTCACTGACCAAAAACGTATTTTTAATCTTATTGACAAGATACAGTAATTTAAAATTTTACTTAGTTAGCAACGTTTATGCCACCAATGCTCTGATTATTTTTTCAAACTTAATTTAATGTTATTAAAACTTTTTCCACAAGACCTACCATTAAAATGGCTGCGTCTAACGGTCATCGCGGGAGTTTAAATTTACACGTTTTATACAGCGTTACTGCCGATGCAAGCCATGCATATAAAAAGGTACTATGTAAGTGGTAGAAAATTTCGAGACAAATTTTTTAAGCTTTATGTAAGTGGAGGGTTTTCTTGTGCTTTAAGTAACTGGGAAAGAAAATTCCTAATAATTTAAAATGTTGGAGCCAACTGGTAAAACAGCAGTGCACATAGATTCACCAAAAAACATATTTTTAATCTCACTGTACACGCCTACTGTACACAGGGATGAAAATGACAAATTGCAAAAAACTCTGAAACAGGCCGGGGGTTTGCAGTCTACCCCATGGAGGTTCAAGGGGAGCTAGCAACAAATAGCAATTTTGTGACCATAAAGAACCTCTAAGTGGACTTAAAATATCAATTACCTTGTTTCATGCATAATTTAAAATACCCAACTATCAAGGATACATGATGGCTAATTGTCTCAAAAACGCCTAAGTACTGGCCGCTCCTATGCAAAAGTATATAAAAACTGTCTGCAATTGACTCAAATAACTCCGCACAATTGATTCTATATTTTTATACATAGAGATATACACGTGGTTACACTGATGTACGTGACGTAAACAAAGTGACGGCCTGCCAACTAGCGGTCGGCTTGTGAAATAATGTACTGGGTCCATAAAAATTTGTCAACGAATTTACAAGATTTATAAAAATGACACTACTGGTCTTCCAAAAACTCGGAATTCTGAGTATCCGCGGAAAATTCTCATCACTGAGTGGAGGGTTTTCTTGTGTTTTAAGTAACTGGAACAGAAAATTCCTAATAATTTAAAATATTGGAGCCAACTGGTAAAACAGCAGTAAACAAACATTCACCAGAAAACACATTTTTAATTTCACTAACAGATTTACAGCCTTTCACTAAGTGTGCCATTTTTTTATTTTGCCACCTTTACCTACTTTTCCATTTGGGCCACAAAGAAAAGATAAAGACAAGGTCCTGTGTTGGGTGGCTGGTTGTCCTGCGTTAGGCAGCCGAGTGGTTTAGATATCGGACTGCAAGCACGCAGTCTTGAGTTCGATACTAGCGCCTGCCAGGGCCAACGGAATATACCCTGCATGTTATTTGTTATACGTGTGTTGTAAATGTAAGTTACGAAATTTACGTGTGCTAATGTTGTCTGTTAAATTTTGTCTTTGTCACTGAAAATACATGTTTGAAAATCGGCCCCACTAATATAATAAACTTAACATTTTTGAAATCCAACTTTTCAAATTTTTGCTTTTAAAACTCCATACTATTGTTGCAACCCCTCCCCCTCGCAAATTACAGCTCCTAGACCATCACCGGGACGCCAACTTACGTTACTTGAAGCATTCAAAGAGTTTCCACTTCTGTTATTAGTAGTCGGTTTCCGTGCTGACACTTCTGTGACCAGTTTAGTACTTTAATTAAACAACAGTACCACCACTTACTAGCCAAGTTCTCAAAAAAGTGAAACGCGGCCAAAAAGAAAAGGCTCCTAGTGCTAATCAGTCTACTAGAACTGAATCACTTTCTGCTTCTAGACGCAGCCATGATCGCGGAAAGAACCGCTACTTGAGACGCACCAATCAATTCCGTTCAGTTCACTTTATTTCACCATCAAATGTTTTCGATGTAAACTAGATACATTTTAGCAAATACAATAATAATTATTATACAAAAAATTAAATATGGCAGACTAAATAAGATGTTCCAATAGCAAATAATACACAGGTGCAGCTACTACTGCACTGAGATACAAAAGCCGATATCAACATAGAAATAAGAGACACAAAATTTGATTGACAGATATATTAAAAACCCTGTGGCAGAGGACTTACGTATTATTATCTAGAAAGAGGAAGAACAGGGCTACACGAAGATGTGGGCTATATGTTAGGATAGGTCCACCAAGAAGATTGACGATGAGTTAATTACATGTTCTATTTTCAGCAATTTTCGCTTAGAAAACTGCTGACGCAAAGCCATTGTTGTGATGTCATCCATTGTACTTTGTCTATAACCTTATAGCAGGGGTGTGCAAATTACCTGACTAGCACGACCACATTAAACTTTCCCGCAATTCCTGTGGGCCACGAGCAGTTTAATCAAGGAGCCAAGTACAGTAGGACCTAATAACGATTTTTTTGCATCCGACCTGCGTACATCATTACTACTACACTCAAGAAACTATTTTAGAGGTTATTAAAATTTATATTACAAACCATATATTTCTACTTTGAGGACAGATAGTGGTAATTTCATTACAATGCATATTAGTAATGTGTATCACGCAGTCTGTGTAGTACAGTGACATTAATGTACAACCGTCTTGTAAGGGTTAATGGCATCCGACTTAGTAGAAAAAACTAACCGCACTATCTTTTGGATCGTGGCACGGACTTCAGCTGGATACAGTCAATTAATCGCTCAGGCCGCACTTTCATTAGGTTGACAAATCTCTTCGCCGGCCGCACAAATTCTCTTGGCGGGCCACAAGTGGCCCACGGGCCGCAATTTGCACACCCCTGCCTTATAGCTTTAATTCAGCAAAAAGCTGCTGCTGGCTTTGCGTGATAAAAACGAGGACTAGATAGTATGTTCTCATGGTATTGATTATACGTGTGTTTATACGCAAAATTTTTTGTGGGGCTTTTGCTAGTCTATATATTAATTCTCTTGGTATGTTATATATATATAAGATTCGAGGCTACAGCTTCGACGACGGCACCATTTGCGGCGATCTATACATCAAATGAAAGGCCTCGATCTAGTGTCATGCCATTGGAGGTTTATTTTTCGAATCGGGCCCACCGGGACGAACGGGGGGTGAGAAACCTCCATTTCTCGGCCGTTTTTTGCAAAAGTTATATACCTGAGATCTGAAGAACGGGAATGGGCCACAGGAGGTGCTGGCTATGGATAGATAGCCCTTTCAGTGATGGGTGTCATAAACATATTTAGAATTCGCGAGAGGGCCACGACGTCCCGTAACGGGCATTTTCCCTGACCCAACTCGCGAGTTTTTCGAAATTTTGGCCTAACAGCCTGCAGAAAAAACGTTCTAGCCGCGCCTGGTGGGACTCTCGGAAGGAGATATATAGCTCTTCAGAAAGAAAGAGAACAGGGCTACATGATGATGTGAGCTGTATTTTCAGACACGTACAGCAAGAGGAGTATCGACGAGTTAATTAGATGTTCTATTTTCGGCAATTTTCACTTAGAAAACTGCTGATGCAAAGCCATTGTTCTGACGTCATCCATTATACTCTGCATATAACTTTAATTCAGTAAAAGCTGCTGCTGGCTTTGTGTTAGGTAAGTAAACGAACACTAGGTAGGATGTTCGCGTATTTTTGATTATACGTGTAAATTTATACACTAAATTTTTTGCGGGGCCTTTGCTAGTCTATATTATTATAGTCTGCATTTGGAACTTTGAGCTGATAAGCTTACTGATATTTACTGATACCAAGAGGTTTACATTAGGTATAGGTAGCTAAATGCTTCATAAATAACTTGAACTTTATCCGTTGAAACTGATGTGTGCGTATATTGTGTGCACAAGATATTTCATATGTTATATAAATCCCAGGATTAAACAGTGACTCATAGTCAGATGTGTCCCTTTATGCAATATTGGTAGAAAAAGTGATGCATGTTGAAAGGTGATAGAAGTTGCTGTCTGTGTTGAAAATTTAATAATGACAGCACATTTTGTTGCGTGTTATTATAGTCTAAGGCGTAAAATGATAGCACATTTTGTAACATGTTATTACAGCTCTAAGGCGTAAAATGACAGCGCATTTTGTAGTGTGTTATTATAGCTGTAAGGCGTAAAATGACAGCGCATTTTGTAGTGTGTTATTATAGCTGTAAGGCATAAAATGACAGCGCATTTTGTAGTGTGTTATTATAGCTGTAAGGCATAAAATTATAGCACATTTGTAGTGTGTTATTACAGCTCTAAGGCCTAAAATGACAGCGCATTTTGTAGTGTGTTATTATAGCTGCAAGGCATAAAATTATAGCACATTTTGTAGTGTGTTATTATAGCTGTAAGGTGTAAAACGGGAGCCCATTTGTAGTGTGTTATTGCAGCTCTAAGGGTTTTGTGAAGTGCCTGTACTGATTTACTGTGTCTGTAAAATTGCTGTTCTAGTTCCCCCTTTTCAGAATAAAAAACAAAAATAGAAAACCCCCGATTGCCTTTTTGGGAAGGAAAGTCTTTCATCGTTAATTTTTTTATTTACCATGACCTGATAATTATTTTTCATTTTTAGGTACAAATTTCTATTACGTACATCCAGATTGAAGCGGAAAAAGCTGACAAATTTCCTTTGGTTTAAGTCACTGGAACATGTCGTACAAACTGGGTGGTAGTCGTAAAGGTTTCCGCCACTGTTTTGGCGGTAGTTGATAAAAGTGTTTTTCGGAATATTTTATTTTATCGGATAGTGTTTAAATAAAGTTTAAAACATTACTTTAATTGTACTAGCTTTCTAGTTAATACAATAACATTATAATTACAGTGACATCCAGTGACAAAAATGGTACAGTTCAGAGTAACATTTTTACACATACTTAGTAAAATAGACAAAGATACGACAGGACTTAAGGAAGGAATTAGAAGAGGAAAGAAAAAATGAGAAGAGCAGAAGGGAACAGAGGTGTTTTCAGTATAATTAGCCAATCTTTATAGGGGCTAACAAGTAAATATAGGGCGGAAAAATTTCCGTTACTTCATAACTGTGTTTTCTCTCCTGGTAAACAGGTGTAGATATGAATGAGCAATCAACTAAAAATGGACAGAGAGGACAGCGAAGCAGATGACAGTGACACAGAAGATGAATTCAATGAAAAGAAAGAGCAAGGATGGACTGCACTTCACGAATCTGTTTATGAGAACGACGTTAGCGCAGTGCGCCATCTACTGGCAGAAGGACATTCTGTTGGAGGACAATCTGGCATTCTGTCAAAGCGAACACCTCTCATGATAGCATCAGCCAAGGGGTATATGAGTATAGTGCAGTTGTTATTGGAGCATGAAAATAAACTTTCAAGTTGTGAAGAGAGACAAATAAACTGCAAGGATTATGATGGACGAACACCCTTACACCATGCAGCACAGCACGACTGTGCAATTGCAGTATTTTTATTAAACCATGGAGCACCGCTAGATGTTAAAGATAATTATGGTTATTCGCCCCTTCATCTTGCGGTTGAAAGTGGACACGTCGACATTGTTCACTTGTTACTAAATCGTGGAGCTCAAGTTGACTGCGCAAACAACGAAGGCGAAACACCTCTACACACGGCTGCTGAAGAAGGGCACGTTGACGTAGTCGAGATGCTACTGAAACACGGTGCGGCAGCTGACAGACGAACAAAACGGCAAGGATTCACACCGCTTCATAAAGCAGCTGGCAAAGGATATGATAAAATAGTCGAGATACTACTGGACAGTGGAATACAAATTGACTGTGCAGATGATGGTGGAAATACTCCTCTCCATGATGCAGCTGATTTTCAACACGCTGATATAGTCAAGATGTTACTAGATCGTGGAGCACAAATAAATGTTAGAAATACCGGTGGAAGTACCGCGTTACACCGGGCAGCAATAATGAACAGCCGTTGCGATATTGTCAAGTTGTTATTAGACCGGAGCAGTGGAGCTTTAGTTGAATGCCGTGACGACGACGGCAACACGGCTTTGCATCGTACAGCAACTTACAGTCTTTGTCCTGACATAGCAAAGGTGCTATTAGATTTTAAAGCAACAATTGGATGCAGAAACAAAGACGGAGAGACGCCTTTACATTTAGCGTGTGCGTACGATCGCACAGAGCTGATCAGGTTTCTTGTGGATGCTGGAGCTGATGTAGATGCCATCAATGATAAAGGTCAAATGCCTCTTCATCTTGCAGTTAGTTATTCTCGTTCACTCGACATTATTAAACTTCTGTTGAGCAAAACGAAAACTATAAACCAGACTGATGATTGTGGTATGACACCTTTGCACTACATTTACAATCGACCTACAGTTATTTTAAACATTGATGTGGTAAGGGATTTCATTCGTCTTGGAGCCAACACAGACATAGTCAGTAATGATGGTCAGACCATTAAAGACCAGCTAGTCGAACGTGGAAATTTTGGCAAAGACAATAACAAAGTCGTCCGGCGAGTTATAGGTCAGCTTTATCAACATCAGTATTTTAAAACCTGCAAAACATTCTCAGTAGCGTCAGCTGATCAAGATGCGTTCAAATTTGACTGCATTAATTCACTCCTCGGCGGCAGAGATAATCATATAACCAACCTGCTGCTTGTTGGTAACTTAGTAGAACCGGAAGAGTGTGATAAAATTAAAAACTCTGTTGATTCACTGATAAGGAATGTTTGCAGTAGGATCAAAGGGTTAGAACCAGAGCTTGAAGGTGAAGCTATGTTGATTGGAAGCAGCTCATGTGGGATAAAGTGCTGGTTACCGGACGAATTCGATTACTTCTTTGTGTTAACAACATTGAGTGAAAAAGTTACAATTGAAGCAAACAAGGACGGATATGCGAAAGTAAGAGTGAACGATGATTTGTGCAAAAGTATGAAAAACTATGTTAGCGACGGATATCTTCAAATCCAAATAAAAGATATGTTTGCTGACGTGCTCTGCAGAGCCATGTCTGAAGCTTACCAGTCGACAATCAATCAAAGATCTCAATCTGACACATCGCTTTCAGACTTTGAACTTTTCCCAGTGCAGGATTCCATAATAGAGTGGAACAAGGTTTGCACCACATTCAACGTAATTGTTCAAGGCTCCTTCTACAAACAGCTGAAAATATCTGTCGATGTCTCGCCAGCTTTAAGGGTATCTGGTGGACCGCCAGGAGCAATATTGTCACGTCTTTCTCAAATATCGAATTTGGAATATCATGTAGTGCCAAAACCGGCGGAAGACGCTAGCATTCAAAAACTTTCAGAGGAGTGGACGACAACTTCGACGATAAGCACCAGTTCTCCTGAAAGCAAAGTCATTCAACTGACTTCCCAGCGTAGCAAAGACGTAATGATAATACTGAAAACTTTGATGAAAGAGTACGTGTACAACGTCAAGTTGCCAAAAGCCGTTGCCAACTCGTGGATGGAAGAGCAAAAGAAGCAGCTGGAGGAGAAGAAAGATCGAGAGTCGGAATCGGGAATAGATATGCCCTATAAGTTGTTTTTAATGGCGAAACGTTACCCAGGCGATATGATAGACTCCTATACCATAAAGACGGCATTCCTTCAAGAACTCTGGAGAAGCGGTGAGCCAAAGGACGAAGCAGAAATTGAAGAAAGAGTGCAGAGCATACTAGGGTACATCTCGTCATGCTGCAGGAATCGTTACATGCCTCATTACTTACTTAATGATTTTAACATATTAGAAAGCTTGAATGATAAATTAATCCAAAGTCAACCGCTGCCATTCCTCATGGAAAAATGTGCGGCTGCTATTAAGCAGCATATAACCACTGATGGAGTGCCTACACACAAGTGCTTGATGAGCATAGATGCAGACGATGTGTACGCAAACATGGAGCTAGCCCGACGCGAGCGAGACATATTTTATTGGAGTGAAACAATTGCTAACAAAAAAATATGGCAGGAGCTAGAGAAAGGTTGGCAAGAAGAGTTCAGTGAGTGATCTAACAGTTGCAGGTCAAAGACTTTAATTGATATTGCTGCAATTTGACAGAACTGCAAATACAAATATATCAGAGCTTGTATTACTCTTTGACTCAATTTACAAACTCGCTGAAGTTGCTAATGAAGCTGATTTCTTACAAGGATGTCGCCAGGTAAGACACTCTATTAATGCCTCCTTGAGTCTATTGAAAACCAGAGATTTATTTTGATGAGAGGTGCTCAACAACTCTGGAGAAGTCGTGAGAGTCATAGGAGATTCATATAGAGTCATACTATGAGAGTCATGATTTTGGCATTAATAGCTGTGAAGTGGTTACAAAGAGTCAGTTGTCCCAAAACATGCATATATCAAATAAATGCAGTATGACTGAATCTTAGAAACTAAATGGCAAGAGAGTCCACAGACACTATTACAGTTTTCCCTTTCAAGGAAGTAGTGTGATCAGTTGCGGCTCATAGCTAAAATTACCGAGGGTGCTGCTTCACACAGACACTATTACAGTTTTCCCTTTCAAGGAAGTAGTGTGATCAGTTGCGGCTCATAGCTGAAATTACCGAGGGTGCTGCTTCACACAGACACTATTATAGTTCTCTCTTTCAAGGAAGTAGTGCGATCAGTTTCGGCTCATAGCTAAAATTACTGAGGGTGCTGCTTCACACAGACACTATTATAGTTCTCTCTTTCAAGGAAGTAGGGCGATCAGTGGCGCCTCATAGCTAAAATTACCGAAGGTGCTGCTTCACACAGACACTATTATAGTTCTCTCTTTCAAGGAAGTAGTGCGATCAGTTTCGGCTCATAGCTAAAATTACTGAGGGTGCTGCTTCACACAGACACTATTATAGTTCTCTCTTTCAAGGAAGTAGTGCGATCAGTTTCGGCTCATAGCTAAAATTACTGAGGGTGCTGCTTCACACAGACACTATTATAGTTTTCTCTTTCAAGGAAGTAGTGTGATCAGTGGCGCCTCGTAGCTAAAATTACCGGGGGTGCTGCTTCAGAAATTTTTTAGCCAAAGTTGTTTAATACTGTGTAAAACGAAACAAACATATCAAATTTTAATGTTGCAATTGTAATTTTAAACAAACCAATATGTGAAAGTATATACGTAAACTTGATAAAATCCTAATCACAAAAAAGTATTTTTTCCACACTAATAGCCTAAATTGTTGCAGTTCAATCTTGATCCATTCACAGTAAGCACGTGACAACTGACAACAAACTGTGTGAGCGAGAGTACTTTTTCTACCTGGGATCAGACATGTGCGCATGACCGCAAACGCACAACTGTTACAGCCAAACACCTCGTTGCTGGAGCGCAATGTGCTGAGCTATGAAGCAAACACCACTGCCCTCACATGCTCTGGTTTTGTACAGGTATAAGGAAAGAACTAAAGAAAAGACTCGTTATAGTTGTGAATATTATCAATAATACTGAGTGAAAATATGCAAAGACACTGGTAAAGACATTGATCACACTTGTTGCTTTAGAATAAGTTGCAGTGTAACATAAAACTTTGTTACGTCAATACAAATAATAATTCCTCTCTATAAACACATACGTTTATAAGTGCAAATGCACTGCAAATGTAATATTCTCTGTGGACTCTCTTACCATTTAGTATCTAAGATTCATTCATACTGCATTTATTTGATGTATAGATTTTTTGGGACAACTGACTCTTTGTAACCACTTCAGCTATTAATGCCAAAATCATGACTCTCATAGTACGACTCTATATGAGTCTCATATGACTTTCATGACTTCTCTAGAGTTGTTGAGCACCTCTCAGCAAAATAAATCTCTGCTTTTCGATAGACTCAAGGAGGCAGTGATAGAGTGTCTTATAGACAGGTTTGTTGAAACTTAGTAGTCATTCAACTAGTGCAATATCATTGGATCGCTGTTCTATAAGCTTTCGAACTATTTGTTTGGCACTATGATGATACAGCTTGCTCTGTATTGCTCTAAAATTAAGTTTGACCAGACGGTTTAGTCTAGTGGTAACGCGTCCACTTTCCGTCTGGGAGGTTGTGAGTTTGAACCAGCGGCCGGGTCATACCAAAGACTTTAAAAATGGTACCCGCTGTTGCCCTGCCCGACGCGTAGTATTTAGGGTAAAAGTGGGGTAATAATAGTCTCTGTTGTGTAGTTGTAGGTTGTTATTTACAGTCGGCGATAATAGCTCTTTGAGCTAATGTTAATTGTTGACCCAAAAGCCGACTTTAAATAAAGATTATCATTATTATTATTAATAAGTTATATTTATTAATTACGTTGTTAAGATGAATACTCGGTAACTCATAGCTGTACGTTGTAATCATAGCACTTTTGAGAATTAATAAGTTATTTTTATTAATTATGTTGTTAAGATGAATACTCGGTAACTCATGGCTGTATGTTGTAATCATAGCACTTTTGAGAATTAATAAGTTATTTTTATTAATTATGTTGTTAAGATGAATACTCGGTAACTCATGGCTGTACGTTGTAATCATAGCACTTTTGAGAATTAATAAGTTATTTTTATTAATTATGTTGTTAAGATGAATACTCGGTAACTCATGGCTGTATGTTGTAATCATAGCACTTTTGAGAATTAATAAGTTATTTTTATTAATTATGTTGTTAAGATGAATACTCGGTAACTCATGGCTGTATGTTGTAATCATAGCACTTTTGAGAATTTAAATTATTTACATAATAAGAAACTTGTGTTAAATGATTTTATTGAAATGTGACATTGAGTGAAGCCTTGTAACAGTAAAGAAACTTCACAGTTTCACAAATGTTTTAGATGTCGCTATCAGGGGCATATTAACTAATAGACTAACTAGAGTCTAGACTATAGCCTAGGCCCCCAAAGTTTGAGAATTAGAAATTTTTTTATTCTGCTCGGAAAATGTGTATACTTTCATTTTCATATTCATGTGAAGGGTGCATTTTATAACACACCATAGGCAGTTACTGAGGCCTGCTCCTATATAAGTGCCACATAACGAACAGGTGCAAGGCATTATACGACTAGCATGCACTATGCAAATACATGTAATTGATAATGACCAGGTTAATAGTGTTTCTAATACACCACAAGTAATTATTTAATGCACTCATTACATAAATAACACAATAGAGATATGCGGGACAGAACTATTGACCAAAGGCATTATAAAGTCTTGATATGTCCCTGGTCACAGAATTGCAAATGTTGTTCTCTTCTCTACATGGGATGTTGTTACATTTGAAATGAAATTTGATAACAGATCATAAATTCATAATAGCAACATAATGTGGCCATTTAAAAACATAGCCGAGAGGATTGTGCTACTCTCAAATACTGCGCTACAGAGCACATCAATATTTCTGATCAACAAACCAATTACAATGTCCAAACCATCTGATCCTCCAATGACCATTCGCCTTACACAGCAACATTGGAGTAATCATTATTTCTATGTAGTAATCATTATTTCTATGGAGTAATCATTATTTCTATGTAGTAATCATTATTTCTATGGAGTAATCATTATTTCTATGTAGTAGTCATTATTTCATTGTTGCTACTCATTGGCTATATGTGTGCTTGACAAACCAAAACTGTCCATAAGTGGGCATAGTTAAAACAATGTTATGATGTTTCAAAGTACAATGCACCAAAAAGTTGGTCAAATGTCACCTTTTTCTCTTTTATAAAAACAAATGCTAAATATATTGGACTTTTACAATCTAGCATGAAATTATCAAGAAAATGTTCAAAAAACACTAAAAATCCAATTTTATAACTCCTTACTCAGTTTTCTGGCTAGAAACTAGTGCTGCAATTGTAAAAAACTTGTTTTTTTAAACTCCGCTAGAAGCTCATGGAAGCAGTCATTTTATTTCGGGTTTTTAGTGTTGACAAACCCAGATCTTTGCCAGGAACAGCCATCTACTGGATATAACATTATTTAAATGTGTTCTTGCAAAGTCCGTAACAACCAACATTCGTGCGGTTGCTAACTGTTTTATAGAAACACGACAAAAAACAATGGCTGACTTTAACAGCGATTTTCTCAAGATTATGTTTTTCTGTGCGCAGCCTGCACCTCAACTTCAATGTGGATTACCTCAGCTTAGAAATAAAATACGGCGATGACTTTGGTATCAAAATGATTGCCGACTTATGGACAATTTTGCTATGAAGCACACATTTAGGGATGAGAATGACAAACTGCAAGAAACTCTGAAACAGGCCGGGGTTTTTGGGGCCACCTAGGCCCCATTGGGGTTGAGGGGCAAAGTCCCCTTGGAGCCAGCAACAAATTGCAATTTTGTGACCATAGAGAGCCTGTAAGTGGACTTAAAATATCAATTACCTTGTTTCATGCATAATATAAAATACCCAACTATCAAGGATACGTGATACCTAATTGTCTCAAAAACGCCTAAGTACTGGCCGCTCCTATGCAAAAGTTTATAAAAACTGTCTGCAATTGACTCAAATAACTCCACACAATTGATTCTATATTTTTATACATAGAGATCTACACGTGGTTACACTGATGTACATGATGTAAACAAAATGAAGGCCTGCCATCTAGCGGTCAGCTTGTGAAATAATGTACTGGGTCCGTAAAAATTTTCTCAACGAATTTACGCGATTTACAAAAATGGCACTACTGGTCTTCCAAAAACTCGGAACTCCGCGTATCCGCGGAAAACTCTCATCCCTTTGTAAACAACAAAACAAATTACAATGTCAAAAACATCTGATCCATTCATCTTACTAAGCAACAATGGAGTAGTCATTATTTCTATGTTACTACTCAATGGCTAGATGCTAATACTATGAAATAATAATAACCAGTGCTCCAAAAAAGCACCTGTTAAATGTGCTTGATAAAATCTCATCTTGAATCACTAGGCTGTGAATTTATACTTGTTAAGTATTTCTTGAGTGTTTTAACCTATGTTTCCTTAGGTAGCTTTGCCTAGCGAAATTAGCTCCACATAGACTGCATAAGTATGGCTTGATTCCAGTGTGAACCGTGATGTGTTCCTTTAAGTACCGTAGCTCGCTGAAGGCAACACCGCAATGCTGACACGAATGAGGTCGAGGCTGCCCCGTATGTTTCAATCTATGGCTCTTCAACGATGAAAGATTAGAGAACGAAGCTTCACACTGCGAACAAGAATAAGGTTTTTCTCCTGTGTGAGTCATTAAATGCCTTTTCAGTAGGTACGATCGAGTAAAACTTGCCCCGCACCACGCACACGTGTGCGGTCTCTCCCCGGTATGACCCCTCAGATGTTGTTTTAAGCTACCGGGTTCGGTAAACGAAGCGTCGCACAGGTGACAGCCGTGCGGTCTTCCACCTTGGTGCCTCTTCAAGTGCCGCTGTAGTGTTCCTGACTGGGAAAAAGCTTTGCCACATAGCTCACATTTGTAAGGTTTTTCACCGCTGTGAGTCAACAGATGGCGCGTCAGCAAGCACTGCTGTCCAAAAGCCGCTCCGCAAAAATTGCAAAGATGAGGTTTGTCGCCCGAATGCGACAGCTGGTGTCGATTTAAGTTACCCGCACAGCTAAAAGTTGCAGCGCAGTGGGTGCAGATGTAAGGCTTCTGTTTTGAATGCGTTTCTATGTGCATTTTCAAGCTGCTCATATAATAACATGCATAGCCACACTGATCGCACTTGTAAAGCTTTTCAGTCTTGTGATTCATCAAATGTCTGCTTAAATTTCTGGAATTTTTGAAAGCGAGTTTGCAGTAGTCACACTTAAATGGCAGTGGTGCAGGGTGGACATTAGGTTTGGCACCATTTTTGTCCAGTGAAGACTCGCATTGACCACTGGCTTGACAGTTTTTGATTTTGCTAACATGAGAAGTAAGATGTTTGTTGTAATGACCCAACCTGGCAAACGAGGCAGTACACTGTGAACACTGAAAAGGTTTTTCATTCGAATGTTTAAGCAAATGCTGCTTCAAATGACTTGGCCATACGAATGCGGCGTCGCACTGAGTACATTTGTGAGGCTTTGTTCCAGAGTGTTCCATCAAATGCTTCTTCAAATAACTGCTGCTGGAAAAAGTGCCGCCGCACTTAACGCACGTGAATGGTTTCACGCCGGTATGTGTGAACAGATGGCGTTTCAAGTGACTCGGACTAGTAAAGGCACCTTCACAATGCTGACATTTATATGGCCGTCCCTGACTCGCAGATTTGATTAATGGCGTATCTCCTGCAGAGCTCAGAGATGCTTCACTTACTACAATGTGCTCTGAAGAATCGCGGCTGTTGTCACATTGTTCAACAGTGTCATTGTTTTTCACACATTGTTTAACAGTGTCATTGTTTTCCACAGAATAACAACCTACATTTGATTGGGAGTTAGTAACATTTAAATCAAGCCTAGCACTTGCACTATTGGCAGCATCAGCAACTGTCGATTTTCTATTAATAAAGTTACCAAAACAAGACCCGTTTTTGGAATTGCCGTTTGCATCAGCACCATCTTTCGCTTCTGATTCAACTTTTACGACAACTGCATCTACATCAGTCTGAGCGACAATTTCGCTGGATGAACGAGGAAGTCTTTGTAGACCTTGTTCTTCTGACGTATCTGCTGGTTTCAGTATTTTAATGTCGTACATTTCGCTCCCGTGATGGGATGCTTCAACCGGCAAAGAAGGCGGCTCTGATTTTACTAATGGACTCTCATCTTCATCCATCCTAGAATGTATTGAAAACTCTGCAAAGCAAGAAATGTAGTTAACTACTTTAATTTAACTGGATGTCAGACACTGTAATTACCTGTTGCATTAAATTGTCAAAACAATTTAAAACAATGTTCACACTGGTGTCATTTGCTGATAATTAAATGTCAAATTAAAACAGCAAAATCGTCCATAAGTAGGCAGTTAAGCTTTTTATTATTCAAATATCCCGAATTTCCATTTCCTGGGGATCATTTTAATACCAAGCTCATTACTCTATGTTATTTCTAAGCTGAGATAATCTACGTTGAAATTAAGGTGCAGGCTGTGCAGTGAAAAACTTAATGTTTAGAAAATTACCTTTATAGTTAGCCATTGTTTTCTGTCGCGTTTCTACAAAAACTTAGCAACCGTACAACTGTTGGTTGCCAAGGACTTTGAAAGAACGCGTTGAAGTCTGTTTAAATCCAGCAGATGGCTCTTCCAGACAAAGATCTGGGCTTGGCACCAGAAAAAACCCAAAGCAAAACGAACTACAAAAGCAAAATGACTGCTTCCAGGAGCTATTATCGGAGTGTGAATATACAATTTTTCACAATTGCAGCACTAGTTTCTAGCCAGAAAAGTGGGTAGGGGGTTAAAAAATTAGATTTCTAGTATTTTTTAAACATTTTTTTTTGATAATTTCATGCTAGAATATAAAAGCCCAATATATTTAGCATTTGGTTTTATAAAAAACAAAAAATTAACATTTGACCAAATTCTTTGTGCATTCTAGTTTGAAGC
The DNA here is from genome assembly GCA_030141605.1 of Tubiluchus corallicola. Lineage (NCBI taxonomy): Eukaryota > Metazoa > Priapulida > Priapulimorpha > Priapulimorphida > Tubiluchidae > Tubiluchus > Tubiluchus corallicola. The sequence continues at coordinate 19,807 of JAQGDQ010000191.1, forward strand.
ATCATAACATAGTTTTAACTATGCCGACTTATGGACGGTTTTGGTTTGCAAGCAACACAAATAAGCTTCTACAACTTAAAATCTTACTCTTATTATGTATATTCATTTTATAACATATTGGCTGGGTTATAATTATCATTGTTTTGCTTTTTGTCTATCGTTTTGTTATATATATATAAATATATATAAATATATTTAACTGCATTTTCACCACACGGTTATTTAAGATTATATAGAGAAATTTTTAACTAATGATCAGCCAGATTTAAACAGATCAATTTGCTCAGTAAAACAGTAATAACATAATTTATTCTCAGTTCTAGTCGTGAGTTAAATATTGCTTATATATATAGTGTCATCCCAGTATCGCTTTTATCTACTGAAGGATAGCTCTATTGGTTGACCAATATTGTCTTTCACCAACCTATTTTGCAGTAAATAATAAAGAAATACGCTTATTTGTTTTATTTATATCATGAACGTGAAAATAAATTCACGTTTGAATTTAACTGAATTGAAATTGCAGCAAGTAACAGAAAGTTCGTCAAATATATTCTCTACAACATAGAATTGTTCTAATACAAAAATTCACACGAACACATAACTTCCCTCGTACAGGTGCTAGCAGAAGTCATCTTGAACAATATCAAATCTGTATTATTGTAGACATTCAGTGTTCTCTTAAATATCAAAGTCCCAACATCTGGACTTTTATTCCCCAAGAAATTAAAAACAAATTAACTTATTAACATATCAATAACTCTTCGTAGATCTGTGATATGCTAAAAGTAGAGTAATTTTTGCTAAACTAACCGTAATTCGTAACTACTATTTTCCTTACTTCCACTGTACTTGAGGTAACTCTATTATTTCCAGCGGGTTTTTCTATTAAGTGTAAATTAAATTCACTAATAACGTCAACTTATGCTATTTAAGTTGATATTGCATTTAGTTTTTTTAAATACTAGGTAAAAGAAAATTAGCAATGCACAATTCACACTGAATCCGGTTATTACAAGGCTTTAATTAATAAAATATTAATAAGATTATTTCTGTCGTACTGCACAAATCCTATGCATTATAGCTCAAATGTATGTTACGAAGGCAAGGTACTCCTTATGTATAATTTATATTTATTATTTTTGTAATCGCTAATGCTCAATTTTTTGCTCATCCTAAAGAATTTCAAGATACATTTGCTTTCAACTTTTTCTTTCGTGACTCAACAAACATGTTTACCCACTTTTGCTAGCTACAAGCGAAAAAATTATTTTTTCTTTCTATAGTTCTAAGTCCTAACCATAATAATAATTTTGGATACATAAAATAATCAAAGTTTAACGTGATACATATTTTAAAGATTGAACAGAAACTAACACCTTTGTGTTATAAATTAATCGACAATTGTCTTAAATGCAATCTGATAATTCTTAACTACTTGGTACTTGCCATTAATTACATACATATCTAATAATTCTGAGAGGGTGGCTGACCTCGATAACTTATAGTTCCTTCACCACTAATCAGTAATCACTTTTCTCATTGTCATATTGTCGTATGTTGTACAGAATTATAGATCACTTAGTTATGTATTTTGCTATTGTAAAAAAATGGTGATAAACTAGTAAACTTACTTACTTATATTCCTTTGTGTCTCAATGCTGTTATTACAATCAATTATTTTCGCCCTGACTGCTTTTATTGATGGTAATTTATATAGCATTGTTGTCAGTTATTTTAATTTTGGATAAGTATTTTAGAGTTAAAATATTTGGTTGTGCGCCTATAGCTGTGTCCCTTTTTGGAAAAACCAAGGCTACTAAAACGTAATATCTTTGTCGTGCAGAAATAACGTGAAAAGAGAAAAGTTTTTGGGTGCCACTGTTTCTTGAAAGTATCCCCATATTGCAAGACGCTGTACCAATTTTCACTAAGTTGATTTAGATTTTTCTAGATTTTACTTTCTTTTTCTCTCTTTTGAGTAATACGGTTCGGTATATATAACTGAATGTAGAATTCACGTACAGTTGAACATAACAGGCTTAATTTTTGTAAGAAGACCGAAAAGATTTGTGAAAGCGTTGTTGCAAATTTACTTAAAAAGATATAATAATTATTTACTTAACTAATGTTCTCGTAAGCTGTGTTTGGACTGGAGTGAGAGAAAAACACGAGTTACTATCGATAAAAATTTTACCGTACTTTTTCTGATAGTAGCTGTGAGATCATTTACCGTTTACTGTGAATGCTCTCAGCACTTTTTATGGAGAACTCGCAGCAGTTCCGGCGCTATTACACTTTCGCACCGCCTAGCTTTTTATAGGTTATTACTCGTTTTTAGGCTCGTAAGTCATCATTCTATTATTCTTACGTCATCAGTGAATGTTTCCGCTAATCTAATTGTAATTTAATCTTATTTAGGCATAATTACGCTGTATTCACAGTTCGACACAGTATCGCCATCTTGTTTGTGTGTGTGGTCACGTGACGAATTTCGTACTAGTTTATGCATTATCAGGGCCTAGCTTAAAAGGCACGTGACACACTTTCATCTTCACCGCATTTACGAAATAAAGAAAAAACCTTTACTTTTTTATAACCTAATAGTGATAATACTACAGTAATAAATAAAATTAATGATAAATAACTGTAGTGGTCTAAAATAATTTCCCGCGATACGATACAAACTCCCGTAGCTGCAACCCTAATAATCATAAATTATGCGAAAAAACTAAAAATACAGGTTAAGGCCCACTACGTCACTGCGCGAGAGCGATTGCGCAGCAGTGATGTAAACACGGTTATTCACGTGCAGCTTTTAATGGCGGCAGTAGGTAAGTAATGCATGATTTTAATCTGATTTTAATCTGTACTTATAAAGCGTACGCAGCAATAATATTATGGGAATATGGTGTATATTACGCCTGTTGGTCTGCTTTCTGGCCTGTAGGCGTGAAAACAACCAATAGGCCAGGAAAAGCTAGACGGTGCGAAAGTGTAATAGCGCCGCAGTTCCTTATTTCTGTAGAGACAAACAGCTGTCAAAATTCGAGATGCAAAATCTTTCACAAGGTTTGCTTGCAGTTACTGTTGGTTAATACTCAGCAGTTTTTCGGCAAGAAAACTCTAGTCAGAATACGCCATAAACTTTTTCTTGTCCAGGCCAACAATAAAAATACCTTTTCTGTTTTTCTATTTTTTATCGCACACCCAGCTGGGAATTTTATAAGTTCGTATAAGTGATTCATATATGACTTATTTGACACTGTCATATAAAAGCATATTTATTTCTTTAATTACAATGTAAAACCCAATAATTATTATAACATGGTTCTTTAGGGGATGCAAGACTCGGCCATGTTTTACCATGGCTAACTTTCGGCTGGGGTTGCCATCCGTAAGTTGGCAATTAAGCATTTCTAGTTATTCACATATCCCGAATCTTCATTTCATGAGGATCATTTTGATACCAAACTCATTGGCTTTTAACACATTTGTGTGATTACACAAAGAATTCACAATTATTATTAAACAAAACAAACTTGTGAATTAAATAATTTTCTGGCGAATTTCGAATGTGTGCATTGCTGTAAACATCGCCATGTTTCGCATCTTTGGCACGAATGAGCAAGAACTGCGTATGAGATACTAAAAGCGTTTTTGGCTACTAATGTTTGTTTAGCAATCTCTAATGACCTCTTGACTGTACTCGTAACATCATTCGTCTTGTTCAACAAAAAAATGGCAGTTCTTCAAACTTAATATCTCTAATAATAATATAATTTCCACAAATATAATTTACTTGTCTGTTAGTTAAAACTCTTAAAGTGAAAGAAATATATGACATGTATTGTCTTCATTTCATGTATCAGTATCATAATTGACTACTTCCACCAGCTTTTCAGTCATACTTTAGTCCAGTTTCAAATCAACATGATCATTACACAAGATATTCAGTCGAAAGCTATGTACTCCCTCTTCCAAAAACAAATATAACGAAACAGTCATCAAAATACAATGCTATTAAAATATGGTCATCAATTCCGCGTTAAATGAAAACTCTTAATCTTTATCAATTTAAAAAAGCATCAAAGAATTACCTACTGCAATGGTATAATTAACTCACAATTTTACTCATCCTGATCTTAAGTTACTAACAAAACTTATTTTGTTCTAATGTACGTTATAACTGATGAAAATGTAATGTTAATTGTCAATTGTTTCACTTATCTGGAAGAGGACTCGAAATCTCAAGGCTCCTTCCTCCTCCTCACAGTAACTCGCATAGTTTATTTACGTTTTTTTCAATGTAATATCAACTTGTATGTATGTTTGAGTTGCTGTGGAATAAATTCATAATTCAAAAATAATTCAATAATCAAGTGATACAAAATCAAAGGAAACAAGTTTTAGAGTAAGTTTATAATAAAATAAAATGATTTTAAGTTGTAGAAGCTTATATGTGTGCTTGCAAACCAAAACCGTCCATAAGTCGGCATAGTTAAAACTATGTTATGATGCTTCAAACTAGAATGCACAAAGAATTTGGTCAAATGTTAATTTTTTGTTTTTTATAAAACCAAATGCTAAATATATTGGGCTTTTATATTCTAGCATGAAATTATCAAAAAAAATGTTTAAAAAATACTAGAAATCTAATTTTTTAACCCCCTACCCACTTTTCTGGCTAGAAACTAGTGCTGCAATTGTGAAAAATTGTATATTCACACTCCGATAATAGCTCCTGGAAGCAGTCATTTTGCTTTTGTAGTTCGTTTTGCTTTGGGTTTTTTCTGGTGCCAAGCCCAGATCTTTGTCTGGAAGAGCCATCTGCTGGATTTAAACAGACTTCAACGCGTTCTTTCAAAGTCCTTGGCAACCAACATTTGTACGGTTGCTAAGTTTTTGTAGAAACGCGACAGAAAACAATGGCTAACTATAACAGCGATTTTCTAAACATTAAGTTTTTCACTGCACAGCCTGCACCTTAATTTCAACGTAGATTATCTCAGCTTAGAAATAACATAGAGTAATGAGCTTGGTATTAAAATGATCCCCAGGAAATGGAAATTCGGGATATTTGAATAATAAAAAGCTTAACTGCCTACTTATGGACGATTTTGCTGTTTTAATTTGACATTTAATTATCAGCAAATGACACCAGTGTGAACATTGTTTTAAATTGTTTTGACAATTTAATGCAACAGGTAATTACAGTGTCTGACATCCAGTTAAATTAAAGTAGTTAACTACATTTCTTGCTTTGCAGAGTTTTCAATACATTCTAGGATGGATGAAGATGAGAGTCCATTAGTAAAATCAGAGCCGCCTTCTTTGCCGGTTGAAGCATCCCATCACGGGAGCGAAACGTACGACATTAAAATACTGAAACCAGCAGATTCGTCAGAAGAACAAGGTCTACAAAGACTTCCTCGTTCATCCAGTGAAATTGTCTCTCAGACTGATGTAGATGCAGTTGTCGTAAAAGTTGAATCAGAAGCGAAAGATGGTGCTGATGCAAACGGCAATTCCAAAAACGGGTCTTGTTTTGGTAACTTTATTAATAGAAAATCGACAGTTGCTGATGCTGCCAATAGTGCAAGTTCTAGGCTTGATTTAAATGTTACTAACTCCCAATCAAATGTAGGTTGTTATTCTGTGGAAAACAATGACACTGTTAAACAATGTGTGAAAAACAATGACACTGTTAAACAATGTGTGAAAAACAATGACACTGTTGAACAATGTGACAACAGCCGCGATTCTTCAGACCATGTTGTAGTAAGTGAAGCATCTCTGAGCTCTGCAGGAGATACGCCATTAATCAAATCTGCGAGTCAGGGACGGCCATATAAATGTCAGCATTGTGAAGGTGCCTTTACTAGTCCGAGTCACTTGAAACGCCATCTGTTCACACATACCGGCGTGAAACCATTCACGTGCGTTAAGTGCGGCGGCACTTTTTCCAGCAGCAGTTATTTGAAGAAGCATTTGATGGAACACTCTGGAACAAAGCCTCACAAATGTACTCAGTGCGACGCCGCATTCGTATGGCCAAGTCATTTGAAGCAGCATTTGCTTAAACATTCGAATGAAAAACCTTTTCAGTGTTCACAGTGTACGGCCTCTTTTGCCAGGTTGGGTCATTACAACAAACATCTTACCTCTCATGTTAGCAAAATCAAAAACTGTCAAGCCAGTGGTCAATGCGAGTCTACACTGGACAAAAATGGTGCCGAACCTAATGTCCACCCTGCACCACTGCCATTTAAGTGTGACTACTGCAAACTCGCTTTCAAAAATTCCAGAAATTTAAGCAGACATTTGATGAATCATAAGACTGAAAAGCTTTACAAGTGTGATCAGTGTGGCTATGCATGCTATTATATGAGCAGCTTGAAAATGCACATAGAAACGCATTCAAAACAGAAGCCTTACATCTGCACCCACTGCGCTGCAACTTTTAGCTGTGCGGGTAACTTAAATCGACACCAGTTGTCGCATTCGGGCGACAAACCTCATCTTTGCAATTTTTGCGGAGCGGCTTTTGGACAGCAGTGCTTGCTGACGCGCCATCTGTTGACTCACAGCGGTGAAAAACCTTACAAATGTGAGCTATGTGGCAAAGCTTTTTCCCAGTCAGGAACACTACAGCGGCACTTGAAGAGGCACCAAGGTGGAAGACCGCACGGCTGTCACCTGTGCGACGCTTCGTTTACGGAACCCGGTAGCTTAAAACAACATCTGAGGGGTCACACCGGGGAGAGACCGCACACGTGTGCATGGTGCGGGGCAAGTTTTACTCGATCGTACCTACTGAAAAGGCATTTAATGACTCACACGGGAGAAAAACCTTATTCTTGTTCGCAGTGTGAAGCTTCGTTCTCTAATCTTTCATCGTTGAAGAGCCATAGATTGAAACATACGGGGCACCCTCGGCCTCATTCGTGTCAACATTGCGGTGCTGCCTTCAGCGAGCTACGATACTTAAAGGAACACATCACGGTTCACACTGGAATCAAGCCATACTTATGCAGTCTATGTGGAGCTAATTTTGCTAGGCAAAGCTACTTAAGGAAACATAGGTTAAAACACTCAAGAAATACTTTACAAGTATAAATTCACAGCCTAGTGATTCAAAATGAGATTTTATCAAGCACATTTAACAGGTGCTTTCTTGGAGTACTAAGATAAGATAAGATAAGATAAGATAATATTTATTTTCATCGGTATGATATAAAACAGTACATATTTGTAAAACATGAGCTTAAAGCTCGTAAACCGATATCAAACATAATGTATATGAGCGATAACATACATGGTAATAATATGTACTTCTTAAAATCTTTTGGATGTCACCAGAGGTATTGGTGCTAGAAAAATTTATAACTACATGAAGACAGTAAAAATTTTAGGCAGTAACATTTTCAGAAATTTACACAAAAAGCTATGTAGGTCAATAAAAAATTTTCCAGCCAACATATTCAGCATTTAATTACGACTTGACAAAATTGGGAAGTTCGCTGAATTTACAAATGGCACATTTACATGATACACCAGTCCATGAGTTAATTAGACGTTTAAATTCCCCAAGATTTTCAGCCATTCGGAGACAGTTTGGTAATTCATTCCACAATGTGGCTCCATAATAGGAGAAACTTTTCTTGTCATTGTAACACCATCATATGTAGGGTGTTCTGCAATGTTCATTTTTCTGAGGAAGTAGCAAGAAACAAGTTTATTAAAAATAAAAACTGGTTCTTATTTGACAGTATTAGCATCTAGCCAATGAGTAGTAACATAGAAATAATGATTACTCCATTGTTGCTTAGTAAGATGAATGCTCATTGGTGGATCAGATGTTTTTGACATCGTAATTTGTTTTGTTGTTTACAAAGGGATGAGAATTTTTCGCGGATACGTGGAATTCCGAGTTTTTGGAAGACCAGTAGTGCCATTTTTGTAAATCGCGTAAATTCATTGAGAAAATTTTTACGGACCCAGTACATTATTTCACTAGCTGACCGCTAGATGGCAGGCCGTCACTTTGTTTACATCACGTACATCGGTGTAGCCAAGTGTATATCTCTATGAATAAAAATATAGAATCAATTGTGCAGAGTTATTTGAGTCAATTGCAGACAGTTTTTATATACTTTTGCATATGAGCGGCCAGTACTTAGGTGTTTTTGAAACAATTAGGTATCATATATCCTTGATAGTTGGGTATTTTAAATTTTGCATGAAACAAGGTAATTGATATTTTAAGTCCACTTAGAGGTTCTCTATGGTAACAAAATTGCAAGTTGTTGCTGGCTCCAAGGGGGATTTGCCCCTCAACCCCAATGGGGGCCTAGGTGGCCCAAAATCCCCGGCCTGTTTCAGAGTTTCTTGCAGTTTGTCATTCTCATCCCTAAATGTGTGCTTCATAGCAAAATTGTCCATAAGTCGGCAATCCTTTTTATACCAAAGTCATCGCCGTATTTTATTGCTAAGCTGAGATAATCCACATTGAAGTTGAGGTGCAGGTTGCACACAGAAAAACATAATCTTGAGAAAATCACTGTTAAAGTCAGCCACTGTTTTTGTCGTGTTTCTACAAAACACTTAACAACCGCACAAATGTTGGTTGCTATGGACTTTGCAAGAACACATTGGTGTTATGTTTAAATCCAGTAGATGGCTGTTCCTGGCAAAGATCTGGGTTTGTCAACACTAAAAACCCGAAATAAAATGACTGCTTCCATGAGCTTCTAGCGGAGTTGAAAAATTAAGTTTTTTACAATTGCAGCACTAGTTTCTAACCAGAAAAATGGATACTCAGTTATAAAATTTGATTTCCCTATTTGTTGGACATTTTCTTGATAATTTGATGCTAGAATGTAAAAGTTCAATATATTTAGCATTTGTTTTTATAAAAGACAAAAAGGTGACATTTGACCAACTTTTTGGTGCTTTCTACTTTGAAACATCATAACATTGTTTTAACTATGCCCACTTATGGACGGTTTTGGTTTTTCAAGCACACATATGTGCCAATGAGTAGCAACATAGAAATAATGATTACTACATAGAAATAATGACTACTCCAATGCTGCTGTGTAAGGTGAATGGTCATTGGTGGATCAGATGTTTTTGACATCATAATTTGTTTGCTGTTTAGAAATATTGATGTGCTCTGTAGTGCACTATTTGAGAGTAGCAACATCCTCTCAGCTATGTTTTTAAATGGCCACATTATGTTGCTATTATGAATTTATGATCTGTTATCAAATTTCATTTCAAATGTAACAACATCCCATGTAGAGAAGAGAACGACATTTGCAATTCTTTGACCAGTGGCCAGGGTCATATCAAGACTTTACAATGCCTTTGGTTGATAGTTCTGTCGCACCAATCTCTACTGTGTTATTTATGTATGTGCATTAAATAATTACTTGTGGTGTATTAGAAACACTATTAACCTGGTCATTATTAATTACATGTATTTGCATAGTGCTTGCTAATTGTATAATACCTTGCACCTGTTCGTTATGTGGCACTTATATAGGAGCAGGCCTCAGTAACTGCCTATGGTGTGTTATAAAATGCATCCTTCACGTGAATATGAAAATGAAAGTATACACATTTTCCGAGCAGAATAAATTTTTTTTCTAAAATGTGACATTCTCAAACTTTGGGGGCCTAGGCTATAGTCTAGACTCTAGTTAGTCCATTAGTTAATATGCCCCTGGTAGCGACATCTAAAGAAAATTGTGAAGTTTCTTTACTGTTACAAGGCTTCACTCAATGTCACATTTTAATAAAATCATTTAATACAAGTTTCTTATGTAAATAATTTTAATTCTCAAAACTGCTATGATTACAACGTACAGCCATGAGTTACCGAGTATTCATCTTAACAACATAATTAATAAACATAACTTATTAATTCTCAAAAGTGCTATGATTACAACATACAGCCATGAGTTACCGAGTATTCATCTTAACATAATTAATAAAAACAACTTATTAGTTCTCAAAAGTGGTATGATTACAACGTACAGCCATGAGTTACCGAGTATTCATCTTAACATAATTAATAAATATAACTTATTAATTCTCAAAAGTGTTATGATTACAACGTACAGCCATGAGTTACCGAGTATTCATCTTAACAACATAATTAATAAACATAACTTATTAATTCTCAAAAGTGCCATGATTACAACGTACAGGCATGAGTTACCGAGTATTCATCTTAACAACATAATTAATAAACATAACTTATTAATTCTCAAAAGTGCTATGATTACAACGTACAGCCATGAGTGACCGAGTATTCACCTTAACAACATAATTAATAAACATAACTTATTAATTCTCAAAAGTGCTATGATTACAACGTACAGCCATGAGTTACCGAGTATTCACCTTAACAACATAATTAATAAACATAACTTATTAATTCTCAAAAGTGCTATGATTACAACGTACAGCCATGAGTTACCGAGTATTCATCTTAACAACATAATTAACAAACATAACTTATTAATTCTCAAAAGTGCTATGATTACAACGTACAGCCATGAGTTACCGAGTATTCACCTTAACAACATAATTAATAAACATAACTTATTAATTCTCAAAAGTGCTATGATTACAACGTACAGCCATGAGTTACCGAGTATTCACCTTAACAACATAATTAATAAACATAACTTATTAATTCTCAAAAGTGCTATGATTACAATGTACAGCCATGAGTTACCGAGCATTCATCTTAACAACATGATAAAAACAACTTATTAGTTCTCAAAAGTGGTATGATTACAACGTACAGCCATGAGTTACCGAGTATTCATCTTAACATAATTAATAAATGTAACTTATTAATTCTCAAAAGTGTTATGATTACAACGTACAGTCATACCGAGTATACATCTTAACAACATAATTAATAAACATAACTTATTAATTCTCGAAAGTGCTATGACTACAACGTACAGCCATGAGTTACCGAGTATTCATCTTAACAACACAATTAATAAACATAACTTAATAATAATAATAATGATAATAATCTTTATTTAAAGTCGGCTTTTGGGTCAACAATTAACATTAGCTCAAAGAGCTATTATCGCCGACTGTAAATAACAACCTACAACTACATAACAGAGACTATTATTACCCCACTTTTACCCTAAATACCACGCGTCAGGCAGGGCAACAGCAGGTACCATTTTTAAAGTCTTCGGTATGACCCGACCGCTGGTTCAAACTCACGACCTCCCAGACCGAAAGCAGACGCATTACCACTAGACTAAACCGTCTGGTCAAACTTAATTTTAGAGCAATACAGAGCAAGCTGTATCATCATAGTGCCAAACAAATAGTTCGAAAGCTTATAGAACAGCGATCCAATGATATTGCACTAGCTGAATGCTACTAAGTTTCAACAAACCTGTCTATAAGACACTCTATCAATGCCTCCTTGAGTCTATTGAAATGCTGAGAGGTGCTCAACAACTCTAGAGAAGTCATGAGAGTCATATGAGACTCATATAGAGTCATACTATGAGAGTCATGATTTTGGCATTAATAGCTGTGAAGTGGTTACAAAGAGTCAGTTGTCCCAAAAATGCACATATCAAATAAATGCAGTATGACTGAATCTTAGATACTAGATGGTAAGAGAGTCCACAGACACTATTACATTTGCAGTGCATTTGTACTTATAAACATATGTGTGTATAGAGAGGAATTATTATTTGTATTGACGTAACAAAGTTTTATGTTACACTGCAACTTATAAGCAGTAACACATTTGCAGTGCATTTGTACTTATAAACATATGTGTGTATAGAGAGGAATTATTATTTGTATTGACGTAACAAAGTTTTATGTTACACTGCAACTTATAAGCAGTAACACATTTGCAGTGCATTTGCACTTATAAACGTATGTGTGTTTAGGGAGGAATTATTATTTGTATTGACGTAACAAAGTTTTATGTTACACTGCAACTTATAAGCAGTAACACATTTGCAGTGCATTTGCACTTATAAACGTATGTGTGTTTAGGGAGGAATTATTATTTGTATTGACGTAACAAAGTTTTATGTTACACTGCAAGTTATTCTAAAGCAACAAGTGTGATCAATGTCTTTACATATTTTCACTCAGTATTATTGACTATAACGAGTCTTTTCTGTAGTTCTTTCCTTCTGTCTGTACGAAACCAGAGCATGTGAGGGTAGTACTGTTTGCTTCACAGCCCAGCACAGTACGCTCCAGCAACGTAGTGTTTGTGTGTTGTCTAAGCCCAGGTAGAAAAAGTACTGTCGCTCACACAGTTTGTTGTCAGTTGCCACGTGCTTACTGTCAATGGATCAAGATTGAACTGCAACAATTTAGGCTATTAGTGTGCAAAAAATGCTGTTTTGTTTATGATTTTATCAAGTTACGTATATACTTTCATATACACTTACGTATATTGGTTTGTTTAAAATTACAATTGCAGCATTAAAATTTGATATGTTCGTTTCGTTTTACACAGCATTAAAACAACTTTGGCTAAAAAATTTCTGAAGCAGCACCCCCGGTAATTTTAGCTATGAGGCGCCACTGATCACACTACTTCCTTGAAAGAGAAAACTGTAATAGTGTCTGTGTGAAGCAGCATCCTCTGTAGTTTTAGCTATATATATATATTGGTAGGCCGTCGTCAAACGACGGATCCGGCCCCACAGACAGACACAAAATACAGAGAGATATTACAGTAGGAAATAAAATAAGTGAGTCATGAAAGTCCGTCGAGTCACTGCACATTATTCTTACGCCGACGCCTCTTTTTTTTGAGATCTTCTATTCGTAGATGCTCAAAGTTGATCACTGCTCTCTTGCAGAGCGCTCTCCACTGAGTTCTGTCACTCGCCAGGGTCTCGAAGTTTTCTGGTTGGATGTTGCATTGATTCAGGGTATCCTTCAGCTGGTCTTTGTAACGCTTAAAGGGCCTACCGACCCTCCTTGCCCCTACTGCCAACTCACCAAACAGGAGAGTCCGAGGAATACGGTCCTCACCCATCCGGGACACATGACCAGACCAGCGGAGCCGTGCCGCAAATATGTGGGATTCAATGCCCCAGGCATTACAGCGACCCAAGACTTCAGTGTTAGGCACTCTGTCCTGCCAGCGAATGCCAGCTATCCGACGTAAACAGCGCATATGGAAACTGTCAAGCTTCTTGACCTGTTTGCGGTACAGTGTCCAGGTTTCGCAGTTGTAAAGTAGCACCGGTAGAATGGCTGCCTTGTAAACTGCCATCTTCGTTGCTAGGCGGACATCCCGGGTATTCCACAGTCTTCCTGACAGGCCCCCGAAGGTTGCTGCAGCCTTGCCAATTCTGGTGGTTATATCACAATCACTAGAGCAATCATTTGTCACTGTGCCTCCCAGGTAACTGAACCGATCCACGACCTTTAGAGTTTCATCTCCGATCGTTATAGCAGGTGCTGTAGGAGTTGTACCAGGTCTAGGCTGCACTAAAACTTCTGTCTTCTTCACAGACACAGTCAGACCGAAACGGGTGGCTGATAAAGCGAAGTTGTCCATCAAAAATTGTGCATCCTCCATGGAATGACTGGCAAGTGCACAGTCATCAGCATACAGCAGTTCTCTTATCAAGGTGTAACACACCATCGTTCGCGCCTTGAAGCGGCGCAGGTTGAATACGCCGCCATCGTAACGAAACCTGACCTCGACACCCCGATAGCACTCGTTGTAGGCATCGCGTATTACTGCAGCAATGACTATTCCAAAAAGCAGTGGGGCTAGTACACATCCCTGCTTAACACCGTTGTTGACTGCAAACGGAGAGGATTCCTGGTGCCCATCCACAATACGAGCCTGCATGCCATCATGAAAAGAGCGTATTATGTTGACAATTTTTGAGGGACATCCTGTCCGACACAGAAGTCTCCAAAGTCCCTCCCTGCTGACTGAATCAAACGCTTTTGTTAAATCCACGAATATCAAGTAGAGGTCCCGATGTTGCTCCCTACACTTTTCTTGCAACTGCCGCACAGCGAAGATCATGTCAACAGTACCACGGTTTGCCCTGTATCCACACTGGCTTTCTGGGTGGAATTGCTCAGCGAGAGAACTAATGCGCCGTATAATTACTTGAGCCAGAATCTTTCCAGCAATACTCAACAGCGATATTCCCCTGTGGTTGTTGCAATCTGCGCGATCGCCTTTCCGCTTGTATAGATGGATGATCGTAGCATCTTTGAAGTCCTGCGGCACAGTCTCAGCCTCCCAAATGGTATTGAAAAGCTTGAAAAGCCTTTCCACAAGAAGCGGACCACCATACTTGAAGATTTCAGGGCTAATGCCATCTGCACCAGGGGCTTTTCCACATTTCATAGCCTTGATCGCAGCTTTCACCTCTTCCAACTGAATCGGCACAGCCAGTTCCTCCATTGTTGGTTGTTGCGGCACGTTAATGATGACATCATTGTCGATGATAGAAGGATGTTTCCAAATCTGCTCGAAATGTTCAGCCCATCTCTGGACAATAGCAGTTGGTTCCGTGAAAAGCGTGTTACCATCTGTTGACAAAACAGCCATGGATCCATTGAAACTAGGACCATGTGCAGTCTTCAGCTCTTGATAGAAGGCACGAGTATCATGCCGGTCGGCAGCATCCTGAAGTCTTATGGCTCGATCGACCCACCAAGCATCTTTCATTTTTCTAATCCTCGCCTGTGCAACAGACCTCGCTTGATGGTAGCTGTCTTTCTTTGCTTGGCAATTTTTATCATTCACCCAGTCCAGATGTTTCTCGTGCAGATTGGATAGTATGCCATGAATCTCCTGATCGTTGTGGTCAAACCAGTCGTTTTTGTCCCTACGACGTTTCCCAAGTGCTGCTGCAGCACTTTCATATGTAGTGGTTTTCAAAAGTTCCCACTCTTCCTCTACATTGCCTGCTATGGTGTCCAGCATCTCACTCTGTGCTTGGAATTGCGTGTATATCTTCTGCTCCAACAACATACGATGTGCGGGCAGCTTCAGCTTCGATAAGTCAAGTCGTGGTGCTCTTGCAGACTTTGCGCGAACCTTTGGGGGAACTTGTAGGGCTGTCTTCACCTTGACCAGCCGGTGGTCAGACCAGGCAGTGGTGCAACGAACCGCTCTAGTGAGGTGCACATCACGTCGGTCCCTCTGCCGCACAATCACATAGTCCAAAACATGCCAATGTTTTGATCTGGCATGCATCCAGGTTGTTTTGAAGGCATCCTTCTGCTGAAACAATGTGTTTGTGATCACAAGCCTGTGGGCAGCACAGAGACTCAGGAGCAATGTGCCATTCGAATTTTCAGCGCCGATGCCATGATGGCCAATCACATTCTCCCAGGCAGCAGAGTTTCGTCCTACGCGTGCGTTAAAGTCCCCCAGAAGAAGGATCTTGTCACCTGAGGGGATGGTTGTGATGGTCCTGGACAGCAGATCATAGAATTCCTCTTTAGCCACATCCGGGTAAGACATCGTCGGGGCATATACACTGAGTAACGTTGCAAAATGACCATTTGAGAGCCGGACTCGCATTGTCATAAGCCTTTCAGTGATACCTTTTGGAAGACTGACCAGGTGTTGCATAAGCTTTGTTCGCACAGCAAAGCCGACTCCTGCTTGACGTGGTTGCTCCTGTGGCCTTCCAATCCAAAAGAAGGTGTAACCTGCCCCATCTTCTGACAGTTGGGACTCTTCCTCAAGACGCGTTTCACTGAGCGCTGCAAAGTCCACACCTTGTTCATTGAGAACCCTAGCCACGATTGCCGTTCTTCTCTCAATAGACTGTTCACTATCGATCAGTGTACGGACATTCCATGCTCCAAAAGTGTAACAGTATTTTCGTGTTTTTCGACCGCAAGATTTGAGTAACCAGCTGACAGCGGCTTGCCAGCAGGTTGAAGAGGGACAAGCTTCTTTAGGTCACCTTTTCCAGACCCTTCCCCGAATTGGGGGGAGCTGGCTCTCCGTGAAAACGGCAGCTCCGACGCTCCAGCAGGACCGAACACTGCAGTTGTCCCGGGTCTACAGTGAACGACCATCACACTGGTGCCGCCTACGTGTAAGTTTGCTGCTAAGGGCTCCCAGCAATACTCTTTGCCTGCCCCCACCGCCGCACACTCATCGCCGCAGGACTGGAAGTTTTTGATTGGTTGACTGTGGGACAACCTGCACAGATATGAGAAAGGTGGGTTTGTGCAGCGCCCACCCCACTCTCTCCTTCCGGCACGACATAATAGGCAGGTCCCAAATTGAGCACATGTCCATCACGAACCGGAGCGCAGCTGGCCAGCCTGAGGAACTCGATGAAAGTGAGAACCAGCCTGGATTGCCGGTTGCCAGCAGTGGCCGGGGATTTGGAATCAGAGTTACCTTCTCTTAGGTGGGCTTGTCTAAAGAGACTAAGCGGGCTCCACCTACCCCGGTTTGAAATCAGAGTCGCCTTCTCCTAGCCTTTGTCTGAGGAGACTTACCCTGCAAGGCAGCAGGGGGATTTGAAATCAGAGTTGCCTTCTCCTAGCCTTTGTCTAAAGAGACTTCACCCACAAGGCAGTGGGGCACCCAGATATACCACCGAGCATTTGGTCCCAGAGCCTACATTAGTGATACTAAGCCCCCTTGCCACGACAAGGCTGCAGGTTGGGTTTCACCATCATGGGGCAGCAGGACCTTATTGGCATTTCCTGATACCCTCACGGATAACTGGTAAACCTTCCCAAATGTCTATAGAATGCTGGATAGGTAGAATTATTGTGGTTGCTCTTTTTAATGCAGAATATCATTTACATTGTATTTTCATCTTTTTCTTCGTAGAAGTACCTTCCAACACATTGTAGTACATCGAGACGAGGAACAGGAGATTTACTTTTCTCCCAAGTTGGACCATGCGACATTGTCATCTGCACCCATTGCTTCCGATCCAATCCTAAATGCAGAACTTCAGTCGCTGACAATCCTCAAAGAGGAGCATAATTTATTTCATAGTCACCTGGATCAATAATTATAAGTTGTGTTTTGGTAGAGTTGCGTGTGAGAGAGCTTGAAGTGGTATTCCATATGTAAACTATCATCACCAAGTCCTCGCCTCACTTATCAGGCAGTAAGCAAAGTGTGATGTTAAGTCAAATATTGTAACTTAAGTGAAGTGGTGATTTCAAGCGGTAACAAAACAGAGCTCATTCTTCTTAAAATAAAATGTCGCTAAACAGGGTGTCATTAGCTGAAGACTTACTGCACATACCTTCTCTATGTACGTTGCACATTTAAAGATTCACCACTTTAGCGTTCATCTTCTCTATTTACGTTTTGCACCTTACGGAAATGAAATTGGTCTTTTTAGATAATTCTGTAACTAAAAGTTTCTTTAAAGGTTTAATTTGCTTTTGAAATATACTAATATTTTTTGTGTTTTATGCAAAAAAGCAAAAAGCATAAATTCGTTTAAAACATTTTTGGAATAAAATCATGTTTCAAATAACTGTGCTTTCTAGATTTACTGTTGTGTGTGCGTGTTACATACACTACTTGCACATCCTGTACTTGCCAGACAAACCCAAAAAAAGATATTTGGTGGTTGATTTTGCCACTGGCATACATTTTGGTTTGAGGTTGAAAAAATCAAAGCATAGATGATAACGGTACTAGATTGTGAATCTTTATGATTATGATTAAGATGACTAAGACTGACTCTTCATGAATTCTTATGAATTCTGAAATTTTGACCACACATTTTTATTTTTTTGAAATCTAGGCTTTATTTGCCAATGATTTATTTTAACAAAATTGTGCTTAATATTTTTGCAAAAGCTACATATTTCACAGTTTCTGTCTGGAGTCATAATGTATTGATTATAAAATAATAATAATTATGAGAGCTTTGATAAAACACTTAAGTGGCTTTTTAATACAACATGTTGGAATCTCTGTTTGTGCAAGGTAAATGAGTTAAGAATCCAACAAAAACTGCTTTTAGTTATGCTTGATAAGCTTTTTTTCGTGGAGATTTCCCACCAAACATCAGGTTATTGCTGTTATACACTGCCAGTAAACATATTATTTACCATTATAGTTAATCAATGCATGCCACTATTTGTGCTTTTAGGCCACTTAGTGACGTTTTTACGCCACAAAATTCAGAATTTCGTTTTGACCAAACTGAATATCAAAAGTGGTGAGAAATTCATTTCCAAATCAAACCTTGTGCAACTGTAATCTTTGGGGTCGTTCTATGCTGTTCTTACTAATGCAACAATAACACAGATGACATGCTTCCATTCCAAGTTATCTGCTACGTTATCTACAGCATATATGTCTGGAATTGTAAATCAAAATGTAGTGTATTTTCTATAGTTAATCGTCTGTACAACTGCAAACTTAACTTTGTTTAATTTTAGCTAACTATGAAAGTTGCTAATGCATTGTTAAACTAAATCACATATCATATTTTGATATCACGAATCATTTTTAAAAAGAAAGCACATTGTACATGTGGCTTTGTGAACATTAGTTAGTTAAAAGATATGTTGTTGGACTGTTTTGTTAATAATTTATTTATTTTGTTATCACATGCACATTATTTATGCAAAATAACATGTGTAATGTGAACAACTATTGCAGGCTAAACTACATCAAGCTAAAATTGTGTAAAATCTGATGTTATTAAAAAGATATGCGAGTTTCAGTTAGAATGATGTGGATTATTAAAGCAACTGTAAATAAAAGATCGGTGTTGTGAAGCTTTCTTAAAACCAAACAGGGTTTCAATCAGGGTGAGTCATCGGCCCCCTGGAAAGTACACTAGATTTTGGCATTAATGCTAATTTTGGTAGATGATGAAACTAGTATAATTAGGCAATGGGCAGTGGACAGTTGGGTAGTGAACACTTCAGCAGTAGGACATTTGGGCACTAACACTTGGGTCAGTTGTGTGATTATTATTTTATAGCAGTAGAAGTGCTACAGAACGTTTTTGCAGTTACACTACCAACCTTCTTATCCAACTAACTTCTACCTACCTACATTCTTTGTATCTAAAGAGATAGAGACATGCTCACACGTGTTCACAGTGACACATCTCTTCCTTAAGAAAACAAAAAAGAGAGGAGAAGGAAAGTCAAAGGAGAGAAGTAAAAAGAGGAGAAAGAAAAGAAGGAATAAAAAAGAGTAAAGAGAAAACGGAGGGGAGTGGGTTGAGATGGGATGGGTGTGTTCTACAGTTGTCTGTATTGTGAAAATGTGCTATGATGCACTGATTTTTCTGTTTTTTTTGCAAAAGTCACTTTAAAGAAATAAGAATGCAATACACTGCTTGTATAATTAAATATTTAAGATACATGTATTTAAAATACGTCGAATAAAATTTTAAATAAATTGTTTAATGAAATGTCCGGGTATAGAAAGCCCGATACATATGTCAAACATTAACTGCATTTACTTGAAAACAAATTATTATACTGGGTATTCGTGCAGGATGCTAAATATCGATCTTTCAAAATAAACTTTATTTAGCAGCAATTTACGCGAGAATAATTCACTTATTTTATGTCGAAGGTCGCGTGTAACGTAATCAGTACCACGAAGCGCGATAATTCAGATTTATCTTGGACTGGTGACACTATTACAGCGAAAAAGTGAGGGGTTACTAAAATATTGAAATTCATATTTACACTGTGTTGACTGTCATGTGTGCTATGTGAGGATCCAGAAAAGTTTTAGTATGGTTGCATACCCCGGCTAATAACCAATCCATATTATATATTCGCTCACTATGCATAGTTATTCTAGCTGATACGCTAAATCTCGTTGAATCCAGATGTGATGGGACTGACTTTTGTCAATTTGTGTTTTCTTGGATAGAATCATAATCAGTGCGCGGCTGTGTGTGTGTGCGTGTGCGCGTGCGTGCGTGCGTGCGCTTTAAGTCCCAAAATCCCAAGTGTAGATGATATTTGAACATGTGACACGTTGACACCCACATTCAGAACTTATTTGCATGTTGTCAGCGAGTTGGACGAAGGCAGCTACACTGAAATACGTCTGGCTGGGAAATTTTTGTTAATTGAATGGCCGCACTGTGTAGAAACATCATTGCATATCTGTCTATATTTTTTCATGACAGTGATATTTTTAGAGCAGCAGTTATGAACCATCTTATTCAAGGTTTCTCTGATCGAGAGATTCTATATAATTAGACGATTTACTACAAAAATAAAGGCAAAGTAAGATGTATAACGCGGGCCCTTTGCTTTACTTTAAAGTTTATCTCAAAACGCTGAATGCGGGGAAAGAAAAGACACGATAATAAACACCCGGTGTTATGTTTGAAAAGAAGGTCAGAAACAAGACGATTGACATTATAAAATTGTTTAACTTTAAACGAGAACGTTTCGCAAAACTATCTGCTTCATTAGATTTAAAAGAATTTTAAAATAATAAGTAAGTATTGTTCGTTTCAGTTCGTTTCACTGCTGAGACACCGGGAAATTTCTAGCTGAACCCAAAGCGGTTATTTATCGCTTGGAATTAAAGGAAAATGAAAGGTTAAGAAGTAATGCTTGTTTTACGACGGAACAATTTGACCTGGCACGTGGTAACCCTACTAAAGTTGTTGTTATTAGAAAAATACGTCAAATACTGCCAAAAGGTTGATAAAACCTTTTTAATTTGCATCAAAGCCGTCCCATACTATGCTGAATTTGCTGCAGGTCTTTCTCTCTGTATAATCTAGGAGACGTCTAAAAAATATCAGTTTAATGTAAGTATAGAAGTAAAACATTTTGTGTGTCATTGTAAATAATGTAAATAACAAGAAAATAAACTGCGAATGGCGTTGTTCGATCTACACATCATGAGAAATTAAGCCAAGGCTAAGGCACCAGTAGAAAAATTACTGAAAAAATGTAAGTTATTTGCTTCCCAGACTTTGGAGTCCCCCTTTGGAACCAAATGAGTGAACATTTTTCTACAAGCTTTCACACTGAAATTTCAGACCCAGTTCGCCAAAGGGCAGCAGGTGCGTGCTAGATCTTAATCCGTTTTGGGCTTTTAATGACTTTACACCATTGCATTCCCGTTTACACTGCATGTAGTTATGTGGACCTCGTGTCATTAAAAACACTCTGTCAGAGCTCCTGCATGCAATAAAAAGTGCTTGGTCATTGGTCAAAGCTGTGCTATAGACGCTAAGAATAGCAAAAGCATGGCAAAAAGATTTGGGATGGGTAATGTTCTGTTTGGATAAATAAATAAGTGTCCTGGTTGTGTCCACTGTTAGGAGGTAGTCGCAGAAAGTCCAATAACCATAGTGGTCTTTCTGGCTGTATGGCTGTTTGGATATAACATGTTAGTAAAATGGGCTAAGCCATACTTTGGAAAATCGTAGCGAAAGTAGCTGAACTCTGATAATTCTCCACAATATGTTCCATAATGGTTTTGGAGCATACAAATATTTAAGGTTACTGGATAGTGTATAGAGTCTTCGGATGGATTTGACTGTCATTTGTCTGCCGGACTACCGGTTAAAGATAACTTTGCAAACGTAATTTTTTGCTACGCAGTTTTATGTCATTCAGATGAAGGCACGTAAAATTTACGGTACGGAGTTGCATGGTAGTCTCTTTAGTAACCGTTTGTTATTTGTCACAATTTCTAGGCATTTGGATGCACACAATTTTTATGAAACTTGTCCTTTATGAAAAGCCAGGCCCATTCTTTATTTAGGCAACTTTAATAGTAAACTTGGTAACGTCATCGTGGTTTTTTTTGGATCCGAGAATTAATTTGCTTCCATTGTCACTTCTCTTTTGTGGGGGACATTATCTCTTCTCTTTTGTGGCGATAATGGTGACCCTGGAGACCAGTTTCTGGATGAAACACGTGGAAACTGGAGACACAGATGGCATTTGAGAGTTGTTGGGGGTACAGGTAAGCTTGTCGAATACCGCTTTCATTATTTTTTCTTTTTTCCGTTTCGAAATGCTAGGTTCTACTGTTGATGGTCCAGTGCCAGTTCATACAGTTATCGGGTTTCATAGGTTGTGGTAATAACTTCAAATTTGACTCATTCACTCTTTGTTGATAAGGTTTATCACTGTCATGGCGTATGAGCGGAGCTTTTGTCGTACTTTGTTTCACACGTAAAAAGTAAATTCTCCAACTGCGCGAATTAGCGTTAAGTTTCTTACTGGATTTCATTATTTTGCAGTCTGGTGAGGTAGATTGATCTACAAAATAGTGCTGCTGGGATTAAGTTTTGAAAGTTTTGACTTTGATCGACGTGAATTTCAACTGATCTTTGTAATGGCAAAGAGGGCATCCTCATGGTCGTTTGGAGGTTGTGAATTCGTAGAAGTGAATGTATCGAGGAAGCCTGTATTCTGATAACATGACCAACGTTATTGTAACAATTGCAAACGTTTCAAGAGGGGCAGACGCGTTTCCTCGAAGAGTTTTTTCCTAGAAAAGTTTTTTGCCAGAAAAAAGAATTCACAAATTCGCAGAAAACACTTTTACCTGAAAGCCTACTTCCCAGAAAAGATTTTCCAAAAGGTGCCATTTTCTAGCTGCATAAAATGTAAAATGCTCTGATAATTAAATGCTTTGTTACGTCATTTTGTGGTGAATAAATTTATAAATCGATGATTTCGATGATTTGGCATTAAATCTCATGCCTCCCTGATTTTATAAAATAAACTTACTAATTGATCTAAGAACTCACTCAGCTGGCACGCCCGCATTTAATGAGCTGTGAAAGCGTAGATAGATCCGTGAGAGAAATGTAAGATTTATCGTTTGCTTTAAGGCCACTAGGATGCTAGGAGCAATTAGGTTAACAAAAGGGATGGGCACCTCAAGTGTTAGCCTAGAACAGGAGGCAGTGGGTCCGCAAGGATCCGGGGCAGTTTTTTCAATTTTTCCTGCTAACGAAGGGCGAATTAACGTCCTACTGTGGTACCTTCTAGTCGGCGTGTGTGTCGTACTATTCTCAACTGCAGCAGGCCAAAGCCGCTGGGTCATAAATCCCTACAGTGCACAGCCTGGTTTGCCTTTTAGCTGGTAGCTCAGGCAGCCAAAGTTCTGGTACTGCCACAGAGACAGTTATTATAAGCCTGCAGTTGTGAAGTAAGTGGTACATACGTGGTACGAGGACGACAGTCCTCACCTAGCTAGGTGAAGTGTGAATTCTACGCTTCTTATAGCACTTCTCTAGTGAACAGGCTAGGCTGGTGAAAACGGTCAAAGTTCATAGAGGGATAGCAAAGTTTCCTATGGATCAGACCGTCGGTTGCCTCTGGGCGTGAGCCCTTTGGTACCTATAAGGGATGGGGATGATTTGCTATGCTAGTAAACCTGCAAGCAGGTCATCTTCGTGATCGCTATCGACTGGGTCACCGGCCGGTAGTCTCACTGATTGGTGGTAAGGTGAGATTGCTCAATGTACAGTCAGGCCTTAGCAAGCCGAATTGTAACCAGGCGAGCTGAGTCTCTGTGATCGACTGAAGCTGAAAAGGTTAGGTCGGGAAGCAGAGAACACAGTAGCACGTAGAGATGCACTGTGTGGAAAGGGGTCCAGCCCAGGGTGCGTCCCATACAGGGGAGCCCAAAGGACCCAAAGCGAATATTAGGTGTAGACAGAGATGTCATTTGTTATAGCTATATGCACAAGTTACTCGTAATTAACAGAAACTCTGCAAAGTAACTGTTTTCGATGAAAAGAGGATTAATAGTCTTTACGGGTTTTGGCGACATCAAGGATGGGAAGTTCTGAAGAAACTTACCGACATAAAGAAATTCGATGTCCACCTTGCTGACCATAAATCTAGCGATTGCGTGCGACGCAGAAATTACACAAGGTTAGCACTTCGAGATATAAGCTCTGAGTTTTAGTAACCCAGCGCTCTTTCAATCGGACCACTCAGTGGAAGAGACACGCTAAGTGTGCGACACGAGTCACACACAGGGGAGAATCTGACAAGGAGATTGGGACAGCATCGTTCGATTCCAGCGTGGACATATCTGCGTTCCTAGCGATAGACTGGGCACTGGACAACGAGAGTCTCATATCAACTATTGGAGTTGACCAAGTGTACGGGGTACATTGTGGTCAATCCGCAGAGTTAAGTAATCTTAACGCATTTGTAACTGAGAGTAACTGTGCATAACTGTAGTTCACATAAGTTCACATTGTATCATATGATAAATGTAAAGAACACCTTAGGTGATATAGTTGAGGAATTGTCAAGTGAGATACTTTTGGGAGCTATACATTAATTGTACGCGTCAAAAGCGCATAAGGACAAATCTTGTAAGCTATCTAGAAGAAGTAACTTTTGTAAAACCAATAAAGTTAATTCGCTTTGACATTTAACGATTGAGTTAATGTATGATATAAGTGTGTTCAGAGTTAAGCAACACTATTTCCGTGATACGAATCTGACAGGTTCGCTTTAATTAACTAACGCTCGATTGCGGGAGCGGTGCTCGAAAGCTTGAGGGAAGTAGACCTTCACTCACAACGCAAAGGTCAAGGTGAAGTCTTGAGAGTTAAGATCATTGCTCGATAGACTAATAGCTAAAGCCCTCGGAGCCAGGTGAAGAAATCGCCTTGCAGCAAATAGATAATAAAGCGAACTGATTAAATTAAAATACAATCTATATAATATATAGATATACATCACTTTGCACTATATGATCGAGATAAACGGAAAACGATAAGTACTAAAAAGGGAAAGTGATAATTTCAAGAAATGGGGGATACTTGCAGGTAATGTGGAACAGTTGGCAGGGTAACATCGGACGTAATTAACAACTTTGTGGAAATGGCATATAAATTCTCTTAAGTGGTTTGTAATGTCGAGATTGGTCAGTGACGACATGAAAGAAATGTTGCAGAATAGAATAAGAATAGGTAAACGTCAATGTCCTCACAAACATTTTCTCCGTGTTGTTTATTTGTGAATAATATGCATTGATGGCAGATTGCGTTTAATCACAGCTCCGCTGCTGAAGTTTTTCTCTCATATTCTGTAAGTTTTTTATTTTGTAACATTTTTATGAGCTGTTCCGATAACGGTTATCTCCAAAAGTTTCTAAAATTATTTAAACCATATAAATTTTACATTGTGGGCTCAAATGACCAAAAAGTCAATGTTTTTTATCTACACAAACTACTAATTCCGGCGAAAAGTCAGACACAAAAATTCATTTGTCCGGTATTAGCATAGGCCTTCGGGTAAAGTCGGACACTATGAGTTGTATAATAAATAATAATAATAACTACGATGCTTTATAAAGTATGGCATGAACTAGTTAAGAAGTAACTTACAAAGTAAACCATTTCTGAAGAAGCTGCTATAAATAATTAATGCTTTAGGTCTGCTAATCAGCAAATTAAAAGTTAATACAATTAAGGATAAACGTGCCCACTGAGCGAGTTTGTATGTTCATGACTATACGACTGCTAGAAGACAAAGTGCTAGGCAATGGTGAAAATGCCTGTCTAAAGATGTGATGTGGCGCTATTAACAATGAAAGGGAAAAACAACTTGCAGGTAATTTAATGGGTTTTAGGAAAACGTAAGCTCATCCGACATTAGGCTATGTCCAGTGTTAGTCCATTTTACCCTGTGTACACCAATATCGAGTACTTGGCTTCAGTGTAAATTAGCCATTAATAACAGTAGAATTAACTAGTTTGTTACTGCTGGGGTGACCGACTAAAGTTGCAATAATTTTTGTACAGTTGGTTTAATCTGTTTGAAACTTGTATGTGCTACTGAAGAAAGAAATAGTACCTGAGTGGTCACGGATTATGCTTGGCAACCGAAGTTAAGCAATGTCTGACCTGGCAAATGATGTTAACGGATAACCGTTTAGGAATCACTCTTGGGCAGTTTCTTCCGAATTCTGTCGAATTATTCCGTACGTATCTCGATGTTTAGGGTGGATGCATCCGAATATCAGTCTGTGACTGCGACATCTCTGCCAATTTGGCGTTTCATCTCAGAGGATTATATTGATAATGAACTAAGATCTGCTGCCATGAAGTAGGGCTAGTAGGCCCCTTAGTAAACTTGCTCAAACCAGATATTACTAGAGCCGTGGTTTCATTCTGTTCACGGTTGTGAGCTCTCGACGTAAAGGTTAAACATTCATCTAGAATGAAAGAGATGGTAGAGAGATTTCTCATGAAGCCTTTAGCTGCTGCTAAATCTCTTTTCAAAGGTGTATTAAAGTGCCTTTTTACAGATGTCGAGATTCGAGATGCTTTGTTGACTAAATTGAATTGTTGTGTTATTTGCAACTAGAAAATATAATTTGCTTGCTGAGCCAAATAAATCTCTGGGGTCACGGGCGTATGCAAAATTCCTGATGATGTTTGTCTCTGTTGCCACACCCTGTTTTGCATAGCTGTGTTTGACATTATTGTTTGAATTTTTAGTCTTGAAATGGGCTCCCTTGTCTTGTTCATGTGTCAGACGAACCTGTAATTTTGTTCAATGAGCTGACTGAATGATATGCAGAGAGTCATCAGGTATTCATTGATGACTGCATGGATGTGTGTATCAACCAATGGTCAAAAGCGGTGCTGTGTTTCCTCAAGTTTTTTTTGTCTTGAGGGACGGATGTCACACAGGGTAGAGGTGTTGATCTTGAATCAAGCTCTATGGACGAAATTGCTGTTGTTTAAGAATGTTGTTTAGGTCGAGAAATATTCTCGCATTCCATAATCTGAAGATCAGTTTTAAAGTTTGCAATTTCTTGGAGGTTTGACCGCATAAAAGGATGACCCAGGGTTGCGGTTAGTCAGCCAGGCTGTAAGTTGTCACTTTTGATGTCTTAAGCTATCTTCATTCGAGATGGCAGTAGTATTCCTAAATAGGGCTGCCTAATGCCCTGCCACATGTTAGGGATTCATAAGTAGTCACCTGTGTGTATTGGGAAAGTGACTGCAGGACACCTGCCACCAACATGCAGGTCGGGACTAAGAGCTTCTGTCATTCTTAACCCTTTGCTGTGGGACTTTGTCAAACTTGCTTGATTTAGAGGAGGCGTTAGCAGGAAGTAATACAGGTGTGTTGGATTTGTTTAGAGGTGGATCTTAGCTTTTCAAGAAGTGCACTATGATTTAAACTAAGACACATGTGGAATGAGACATTCTGGATTGAGTGGTGAAAACAAAATCATCAGGAGTCAAACGGCCGATTTATTATGTTGATTGTTGTGTCGCATGAACAGTTTCAGGTGATTTCCTAAGATGACTCTTGAAGGCGAGACGCTCGGCTCAACCGGCAGAGGTGCTTTAGATATGTAAGAAGGAAAGTTGTTCGCATAGTGAGAGAAAGAGTAGGCACTATGGCAGATGAAATTGCTTAGAAGCATCTCTCTTCTGCCAATGGCAGTCACTCATTCATTTAGTAAAAATGCGCAGTATTGCTTAACTCTGGTTGCTAGGCACATATCATGATTCCTTAGCTACATCATTCGCCAAAAATACTACATTAGGCACTTTTCAATAATTTCTTTCCAAATTATTCAAAATGTTGTGTCAGATACAACTGTATAAATAAGTTGTGGTAAAACTTGTGCTGTACTCCTAGACCATGAAAACGTGGGTGGCCGTTACAATTCATTATGACGCGTTTCATTGGGTGATTGGTATCACAAATCTATTCACTTATGCCAAAACCTATGTAACAAAACGTATGTGCTGTAGTCCAAAACCATGAAAACGTGAATTTGGTAATCAATTTCAGCGCACTTCGGTTCTTGACTCCAGAGTTGTTGGGAAAAAACATTTTTCTGTAATTGAGAACCGTTACAGTTCATTATGACCTGTTTCATTGGTTGGTTGATATTACAAATTTGTTCACTCTATATACTGAACTTGAAAATATAAATTCGGCCATCAATTTTTGCATATGCATTCGTATGGTGGTTTTTGTATTTCTTTTGCATAATTGTCATGCGTAAAATTCTTTTATTGACAGCATTCATTAGCTATTATGTGCTAATCATTATTTTAGTACGTGTACTCGGCTGTAATAATCTTATCTTGTGTTGTGTGTTGCTTGAATACATGATATATAATGCTGAAACAAATAAATTTATTATTGTTACTACGCGTATTATATTATTATTCAGCCTTAACTGGATAATGATATAAACATTGGTTTTCTTGCAATTTATCCCCGGTGAAGCCTAAAAGTCCCAGTACTACGAAATTTTTCCTGGTTTATATCTTGACGGCTGACAGCTTAATTAGTTTAAATTGCGTAAAGTTGCTTAAGAAGAACTACAAATGTAAGATAATACTTATAAAGTTGCAAATGAATAGGCCTAATTTTCAGTGTACCAATTTACAATAGGATTTCTCTCTTTAGGGCATGCGCACAAACTACAGTGCTACATATGGCTGCAGTATGGTGTATGAAAGTGTGTTTACGACTATCTATTCAGTATATATGCAAGTATTCGATACTTGTCTAATTAATAACAAGTAGCCAGTAATAGCCGTTCAAGCGGTTCACGCTTACAAACGAGAAAGAGTTGTGAACGTTTGTGATCGGTGCCTCCTTGCGATCGTAGCCTGATGGCTTCACTATTGCTTGCGCTATTACGGAAGCTTGGCTTGTAACTAAAGTTCTAAGGCTATAATTGTGTTTAAGATAAAACAGCTACCGGTGCTCTTAGTGTTATTCAAAGTGTCGCTTTTGTCATTATGCATTTGAGTTGACAATCATTGTTTTAAGTTGTTTATAGTGCAAGAATTAATTAACGTAAGACACTTTGTAGAGGACGCCATTTTTACTCGTTTACGAGGGGTAAGAATTAACAGTTCGTATTTGTTTTTCTAATGTAAGCAACTGTCTATGAAAAAAGTATCAATACCTCAAGGTTTTTTCGGAACATTTGATTTCTACTACGACAATTAAATATACGACGCGCCATTTTTAAATTGCATACCCGCCAGTGGAGTTTGTGTTGGTAATAAAACTATAACAAAGGAGTATGATGTTTTATTTTCACTGCATTCTACGCTGATTCTTGCATGGAATTCCTCTATTCGGCTTCTGTGTCACGTTTCACGCCGATATAATAATAATTGTTAAGATCAATTTCACACTTTAGCGCCGTCTGAACTACAGCACGCTGGGGCTTTCATCTAACTTGTCACATTTGCTAAAACCATGAAAGCATTTTTGTCCGACGTACAGCCTGCAACGATGACGAGTTAATAATGACTAACCTTTCAATGAATTAGTAATTATCTGGGAACGGCTGGATATTTAGGCATGGAGCGTTGGAAGATAAGTGCATGTGTCAAAATTGCAACGAGAATCACTTGTGATTAACGAGGGGAACTGACACTCGACCCAGAAGCACGACAGAGTGTTCTAATTACAGACCGACACAATAATTAAGTTGCACAGACTCACTTTTGGTATAGACTCCTGCTGGAACAATACAAGACTATTTTTGCTTTCCTTACATAGTCTTGGGGTAATTTATCAGTCGCCATCATGGATAAGATGCAATTTAATTTCAAGAAGGTGGGTACAGGTAAAAAGTATTGGTGTGGTCGCGAATGTGGATGCACATGTACCTACGTTCGTGGTTGCTACAGGTGTGAGGTAGACAAAGAAAAATGCAAGAGCTACATGATTCGATTCATAGCGGCCTTATTTAGCCAAGTCGGCCTTTGTGGGACGGTGGTCGGTTACACCATTGCTGGAGCTCTCATTTTCGAAGCCATTGAAGGACCCTTTGAGATCCAACAGAAACGGGAAGTGCAAGAGGCCCGTGAACAGTTGGTGCAGGATCTCTGGGGAGTCACTTTGGACTTGAACATTTTCTACCCTGCGAACTGGAGCAGTTCTGTAGAGGAGAACCTTATTGCCTTTGAACAGACGGTGCTGATTGCCATGAGAGAGGGATACGATGGAAAAGACGAGGATTACCAATGGAGTTTTTCTGGTGCTCTGCTTTTTGCCATAACTGTTATAACAACCATAGGTAAGTATTCGTTTCAGAGAAAATTGATAATGTCATAAGAGATGATGTTATTTATAACATATGTCGTTTTTTGTAATGGTATAATTAAAAATCGATATGTTCTAAATATCCAGTTTTAAATGTGTTCAGGTTTTTCTGTTAAAATGCTATATTTAATACATAACCTATTCCAGTGCGCCCAAGTTACCTACATGATAAAATTGCTTCAGCATCCAAAAGAGACTGTGCCAAGTGTGCGTGAAATAAACTGCAACAAGTTTTTTGGTTGTTCCCATAACGCTCTAACAGTATACCTTCTAAAAGAATATTTTCGTTTAGAAAAGTTTTTTTAAGTATCATGCGAGGTATATATAGAAAGAAACAATTGTTGTTGTAAGTGCTTGTAAAACTTTATGGAGCAATTTGTAAAAAAAATAAGACGTAACAGTTTAGTCAACGTTATACTACAATATGGTTTCGTGTGGCTGTGAGAGCAATTAGTTTAGGTTTTGCTCAATTTGATAACGTTTGCATGAAACCTATCTAACATTGATAGATTACAGTCTGTGCTGACGACGGTTTTCATAAATTTACTTAAGGCAAGCTGAACAACAAAATTAACATTTTTGACTTCAGGAGTTGTCAGAAATAGTTTTCTGACGAACACAATAGTAACCCTGATGTACCCTGACCCAAGGACCCTGATGTATTTCAGATCTTTCTTGAAACAGCGTGACGCTTTGCAGATCACCTAGGGCTAGGAAAGCTAATAAAATTTTGCTGAACAAATTTATTTCTCACATAAAATAGATTTAGAACTTGTACAAATCACTCACGCTCTCACAACCGTAAACCATCAAGCAGATGATTACGGAAAAAACGGATTAAAACCTCGAACAAACTGCAAAATGGTGTCTTAACACAATATGTATCTATAGATGACACTGAAGAGTTTTCAGGTTCACAGCGTGCGCTGTTAACAACCCTTTCTTGAATCAGTGCAGTAACTTGCAAAGATCGTCCCTGCTGCGTGCCTTCTGATCGTATTAAGTTGCTTAATATTAATCTGACAAATAACCTGGCAAACAAGATAATTGTTATTTATGGGAATTCTCATATCTTAATTCCTTTAATATATGATTTTCGGGGCTAGGGCTTTAACGACTTCAACATTCTGGACAATTCATGCACCGTGCTAGCGTTTCTATCTGATGTCTTATTACAAAGGGTTTAACTGAGCCGAGTCTCGTATAGGAATATAATACTATTATGGAACACTATTATAAATAAAACATTCAAATACAGAGTGTATTAGAAGTCGCTATACACTTCAGATTTTCTATAAACAAAGCAAAATATTTGAAAATAAATACAAGTGAACAAAAATCTTTGGCAATTTCTTTGGTCATATTAGGCAAAAACTTGAAGAAAATTACTTTAGTGGGCTTCGCTATTTTCACTACATTTTTAAAGCAGTTCTGTTAATAATGATTATCACATGTATTTCCAACGCCATCTCAAGTTAAATGTTTGCTCAGCAATCTCTAATTGTTATTTCGAGTTCATGAAGATGTCTTGGTCTTTTTGCATAAATTTTTGCCTGATATAATCTTGCAAGAATTGTAACATGTCAAGTCTGCCCAAGGTGCAGTCGAAGGAGCCTTAGGAGCCAATCTAATGGAAGTCAGGTATTTTGCATTGAGAAAGTCTCTCATAGTTCACGAAAAGTGAGGAAGGCTTCACCTTATTCAAAAACTACATTGTCGATAGAAAGAAAATAGTGTTGTTCTTATGGAGCTCTGAATTTCTGCTAACTTCACATGGTGATCAGATGGTCTCTTGTCAGGCAGAGATTTTGCACCTCATTTCCAGCGTACTGTCGCCCCCTTAGCAATGAGTTCCAGGCAAAATATAAATAAAAATAGTTGCCCCTGTTTGATTCCTGCTTGCCGAGGTTGGAGAAAAATTTTAAAAGAAAATTAGAGAGAGAGAGGTAATAGAGATTTTTGCGACATCAAATGCTTTGTGTTGCTGATAACAGGTTGCCAAACTTCAAGCATAAAAAAGTACTCTGAGACTCAAAAGTTTTACCGAGTGCAGCTAAGAATGGGTTAACACATACGTACAAATAATTGTTTAAAGACCTTTAAAAACTTAAAAGACGAATTAGGTAATTTATATCAGGTCGACAACTTTGTGCGTGCATTGTATGAAATTCAAAAGAAAGACATAATTATAAAAAACGAAAAGTGAAAAACGACGTCAGTGAGTCTGGACTTTAACAAAAAACCTTTCGGAGGGCAGCGATATTCCGGTCATAATCTGCTTAGCTGCTCTTGTATCCTAAAGGTCCCTAGTATGACGGACATTATGCTCAGTCTGCACTCATTTGTAATCATGGGCATTAAAATTACATGAAATTATGGTGAAGCCATGACCGAATTCATCCTCTTGCATTCCAGGGATTCCAAAATTTGCGCTCATGGATGACAAAAAATTGCAATCACTCACTGTTCGATTTCATTTTGTTCCAATGTTAGAGATTCGATAAGTCCCAGTCTTGCTCAGACAGAAAAAAAGTTCCCGTAAAAGAATGCGCGTACACGTTACAACTGTTCTGCTTTTGCGAGTGGTGTTACTGATGGGAAGGAAACCCAGGATGTGACGTGGAAATTTAATTAAAATTGATCAGACTAAGGAAATTTTAGTCAGTAAACATCGCAGGCTTTATTGGCCGTTAAATCAACTTCCATTAAAAGTCTGGCTGAGCCTCCATTGGAGATCAGTGACTTCATTTTACGCATGAATGCATGATAATGATTTTTGTCTGTTCATTTGCTTTGTACTAATAATTATTTCAAAAAAAGGTCGATATTATACTAACAATGCTGAATAATTAAAGGTCTGATTCACTATCTCCACAGGGTAAACATACGGAACTCGCTTGGTAGACACCTGGGGTAGGAGAATTGGAAGTGGCGTGGAGAACAGTGACCTTTTCAAAGGATAAGGACACTGGACATCAGGTCAAAACCCGGTCGCGGCGTTACGCTCGCAGATCTGGATCTGAATTTATTCAGTCTTGTTCTTATACGAAAGCCCGGTAAAAACGCAAAAAGTTCACTTTTTTACGAAAAATACCTCCTCGTCGAGTTGAACGAAAAGTAATTTAATCCCAGTTCCTCTTGGCAAAATATGCAAAACTGTAAAACAATTTTTTTGACCATAGAGCTAATTTCAAATATCTCGTTCCACATATCAAAGAACATTTCCTCAGTGTGTATTACATTGACATTATTTCCAACACGAAACATGAAAAAAAGTTTAATTTTGTATACACATGACAAGGTTGCATTGCCATGCATTGTCTAGGTGCTGAAGGGCACACCACTACACAGTAACAATTTCTAGCCTCACTGAAGCCTCAGAAAGAATTTTACGTGTTAACCTATTACTTTCAAATAATTTCCAAAAGACTTATTTTTCTACCTGTAAATGTATTAATCACGTCTTTTGTATTTTCCTTTTACACTTGTACCCTCGTTAGATTACTAGAGTTGCCATTAGCTGTTTCAAACGCTTGATGAAGCCAGTCTCTCAGGTGTCAGTCTTCACGCAAGAGTCATGTTGTCTCAAATAAAGTGCCTTAATGAGGATTTGCCTTAACCGAATGCAGGATAAATGTTGCTTTTGCTAGTTTAGGATCTAGACTAGAGTAAAATAACCTTTAGATTTTCTGGACACAATGCTTGAACTTTGTATAATTGTTGAATGACTTTGGGAGCAGACAAAATCCAGTGTCCCCGCGGCTCTTGAGTGCTTTAAAAGCAAGACCTTTAGAAACGAAACTGTCACTTGATGTACTTTCGTTAATCATAGCCTTGCTTTTAACTGCTTTGGTAGTGAGCGCATTTTTACGATTGTAAAGCACTTCGAGAGTTTTAAAAGCAGTTTGACTCTGACATTTTGTGAGTTAAATGTTGGTTGGGCTGATTGTCTATGGCAAGCACTGTTTTGTGAGTAGTAAGTTGTTCGTTTTTTAAGATCATGTGCCAAAAAGATTTGTGCTGCCAGAACGACTTCCCCTTATTTGCCTCTCTGAATCTTGTGATGAAGGCTTTTTAATGCGTGTGACAATAACATCTTAATTCGCATTTACAGGCTAACACACAGGAGTAAAGGCTAACACACGCACACGGCGGCATAACGGAAAAATCAGATAATGTAATGAAACGGACTTTAATATTTAACTCCGCGCCAAGCCGCAGTCCAGCGCTCAGTGGCAAGTCTTACTTAATGTAGTTCATAGTGGCAGTACTGGAATCAGTCTATCAAGGGTACGATGAGGCGTGAAACAGATAGAGATGTCATAGGATAACGAATGGCATATACTTTACATCCTCTCATAACGAGATAATAACCACTGGCACTACTAGAATGAAACTGCTAAGCATTGTAGTGAAACGTTGAAACCAATAGCAGGGAAAGGTCAGATAGCAGATGACAGAGTGATGATGCCGGTGGGTGTTTTGAGCTGGTTCAATTTCATTTTTCGTTTTACATGAAACAATTATTAGACGTCCGATCTCGATTGAATGTCAAATATGTACAACCTTGCTGTAATCAGTAGAATTGAATAGGATAATTCTATGCTATTATTAATATTGAAAATCGTTACAAATCAAAAAATTTTGCCAAACTGTGGACTTTTCTCATTTTGTAAAAAGTTAAAAATTGAAACTAAATTAAAAATTGAAGAGTCGAAATAGCATTTTCATGTTTATTAGCAACGTCAACCATAACGTTAGTACCCACGATTTCACGATCTGTACTTTTTTGTGCATGCAATAAGAAGTGTCAAAGTTATGCGTTTGTCCACGTAGTATTTTAACGGTACTCAATCAACCACCTTTGGACTATACAGAACAAAATTCGAAATACGCTATATAAAATTATCAAATGCTTATTGAGCCAAAGTGCATGACGAACATAACTGAGTAAAATTCACTCAAAAACAACAAAGAGAGACATAAAAGTACATGGGCACAAACGGGACCAACTAATTAGTGCACACTCCGTAAATTATGGTAGCGTAATGGCTCAAACGTAGAGGTCTTAGATTTACATTTATATCACAGTAAAGCTACAAAAAAGCAACACACAACAGCGTATAAAGCCACATTATTCCTAGATCATACCATATATTAATGATACCGCATGACCTTAGTTTTACGTTATTAATGAATCGCGTGTATCTCTAATCATAAATGTGCCATATATGAACTTAGTTACTACGGCAATTATTTCTGTATCATCTATGGCTTGTGCTATTTATAAAAATAAACTGATCCGCTTGGTAAATGTCGGAAAGTGAAGATTACAAGTCAGAAATCTCAAAAAATAACTGTTATTAACGCAGTTTATATGCAGTTCATCTTACACTAAAGTAAAATTCATCCTCTAGGCCTCCCTCGATTATATTATTGCATATTATTATGTTATATTATATAATATAACCTACATTATTGTTTTAGGTTATATTTTATTAATATACGTGTAATATAAGAATATACTGTATTACAATTTGTAACCTAAATTATTGCAGTGTATGGTTATTGACACTAGGGGTCTACGTATACATAGTTTAGAAACTTGTATTTTGGTTCTGTGTCTTTTCTGTTAGCGGCAATGTTTTTACTGAAGACTTATAAACCTCGAAAATGTTTGAGTCCCACGAACATAAATATTGTCTCCAATGTAATAAGTGCTATAAAGGGGGCAGACACTATTCCCCGTTGGATCATAATCAGACAAGTAAGATGGCGTGTAATATTTTGTACATCTGCTTACAGCTGCCAAGACATTAAGCTTGATTAATATAGCCATTAAATCACCAAGAAGATTTCCTTGGAGGTTACACGTACACGAGAAAGGTGTTCTGAAAAAGAGAAAGAAGAAAATTGCAGAGACAATTCTTTCAAACATCTGAAGAAAAAAATACTGACGTTTCTGTCTGCTGCAGCAGCGTTGGATATGTATAAAGAAAAATGCACTATGTCTACATAAGTTTTTTAAATAGCTTTTGGAAAAACTGGAGTAAAATAAGTATTAGCGGTGCCAGTCAGCTAATTAACTAATTAATTAACTGAGGCTAGAAAACTATTAACAATTTGCCATTTTTCTTCCTGTTCCTAAGGTTTATAATAACTACTCTACTCTATTCGTCGTTATATACAAAATTATGTAGCCACAGCAAATGGCATTTTAATACTTTAATTGTAACCTGCTCAGATTTTAGTTTGTCTTTTCTCAGTAACATCATTGCATCTTATACAGCTCCATGATACACTTAAATCAATCTTTCCATTCATGGTAATTATACTTTAATTGGGTCATCTTAATTACTAATGATTGTGGTTAAACTATCCTGATTTCATTTGCTACACACGCGACTTGAAACATAGGCCGAAAACTGTTCCTATACGTCTGACGTATGTCTGAAATCGATCAGTTCGTGAAGCAAGTAAACAATATTCTCTTTAATATGCGCGCTATTGTGTGCCTTAAACCACTTCGTGGATTGACTTCAGTGTCCATTATTATTTGCACATCACTTCAAAATGCGCCAGTAAGATTTTTATATTTTGGTCACGGATTCATGAAAATAAACGAATCTATCAATACAACAGGGATACTTTTCGGTTTTCTGATTTTTATGTATTGATAATCTACTTGTGTAAATTGCACTTTAAAAATCCGCACGTCTTAACTCTTTTTAGGAGTCAAAACTGAAGCCATTAACATGTATAATTGTGATATAAGAAGAGCGAAATTGCTCGTTTCACCCTGCTCGGCCATCTTTGCAAAAGTATCAAAATGCAAAAGTTCTCCCTAACATAAACTAAGGGCCTGTTGGGATCCTACTAGAGTGTAACAACGCACGACCCTACATTTGCGCCCCATTGCGGGCCAGCGTTCTTCCTGTGTAACCTATTACAGGTTTTAACTCATAGTAATGGTTTTAACTCAATTTGAGTTTATAAACTCAGACATCTTTTTGCTGGTAATCACTGCTTCAGCTTGAAGTGAATTGCTTAGTATTCTGCAAGAAATACGAGTTCTTTTTAGATCCTTTTGTATTGTGCTGTGCGAAGCGTGAAGCCAACCAACCTTCCTTTGACCTTGTACGCTTGGTGATTATGTCATGTTTTGATGGTAATGAAATTCGCATTTATTTTCCTATAGCATTACACCGACAAGGCTTATTACATTCATCAATAGTTAATATCATTGCATATGAAGCAATTATTATAAATTAATGTCCATATTGCGTGGCGGAAAAAGGCGATCTGTATAGTGATTTGATTTGGTTTTGGTGGCAAGACTGGTAAAAGGGAGGGGAGCTTACACACTGCACAGGTATACTTAATGGAGAATTTTTTAGGCGAGTTATAGTTTAGACTACTGAAAATTGAAAGTTGCATTAGTTTGGCTGATACATTTGTGCTTTTAAAAGTGTCAGTACCCTATTGTTGACAAATATGTAACAAACTAGTTTTTTTATCCTTTTCAGCGCCATCCACAGAAACGTTTTTAGTGATTTTTCTCAATGACAGTCGTATAACATCAGAATTGTAAATTGGGTAAACGTATCAGACCATAGCAATATGTTATTATCTTCGGCTATGTTGGTTGATTCTGTGAAGTTTTGATTTCTGCAAGCTGTATTTTTTATAACTGCGAATTCTCCAAATGCATTGCACAGAAACATTCTACTGATTTCCCGATACAATAAACTCAAAGGCATCCGCAAGGTTATCAATTGTTAACTAAGCCTGGCCTCTTAAGTTAATTACCTAGCGCTGCTGACTTGGGAGAACTTATATATTTAATTGAGTTTGCTGATGTGTAATAGCAACGATTGAATAAAGGGTTGGCCACAATAAACTAACTGAGTTAGCACAACAATAAATAATTTTAAATCAGCGTTGATATTGATTTTTTGCTAATTATTGGATTTCTCTGTAATCGCAGCCTAGAAGAATTCCGGTCATCATAATGTCAAAGATAAATTTAAACTTTGTCCTGGGAGTTGAACTCAAGACCTTTCTTTACTTCAATCAAACGTACTAAGCAGTTTCTTGCCAACTTACGCGCATAAGCTGCACTAGTTTGATCATCATTCAGAAATTTGACAGCATCGCATTTTTCAGTATGATGAATTAGGTGATTATAATTCTTCTACTTCAACGACGTTTTGTTAGGCTTTTTAGCGATGTACTGGTTTGAGGTTTTGGTAGTTTGAGAGCCCTACTTAATTCTACACAACAGGGAGCTTCGTCTGATAAACTTATTACATGACCAATTTATATATAGTAGTGGTATTGTTTACCCGAGACTTTTGCATCATATCCTAGGTTATTCGGTCAGACTGAAAATTTTTTCAGGGTATTTGATACACATATTTTCCGGTTAAGTGTTTGATAAGCTGTACTGTTCATCTTTATTCTTATTTTTTTGCACGAGCGTTGCTTGTGTTTTAACAAATAATGATGAATTAAAAAATTTAAAATAAGAAAAGCCTGGGATTTTTTTACTCCATGGTCACTATTCTTGTCTTTATGTATTAATACATGTATGTGTCATTTAGGAAGTGATCGCTTGTTAAATGTTTGTATTTGCCGGTATCTTATTTTAAAAACCAAGTTATGCATTGGAATAAGAGAATTACAACGACGATGATGACTGTGGTGATGGAGATGGTGGTGACGATTGTGATCATGATGATACTGATGATAGTATTAAAAGCTAGGTCGTACATTCTTAGAGCTAAAGTATTTAGAGACTTGAGTTACTGTAGGCGTCAAGTATATTTTTTGATAGTGATACTGATTTAAAGAGAGATTGTTATAGGTGAAAATGGATGCGATTATTATAAAAGCTTGTTTGTGCTGCTACAATTACGCTTACTCAAGCAAAAAAACCTTGAAAAATATACATAGATCATATGTATAAAGCATAAACGTATAAGACATAACCCAGAGCTTTAGATTTTGCTTACAGAAACTTTCTTCGGTGTTTTGCTAACGCTGCTTTGTATATGTAAACTGGATACCAGTTTACTAAGTTTGCTACCATCTTATCATCAAAAAACGTTTTTTATAAACAAAATTATAGCTTCAGTGACTAAAAATGAGCAAGGTATTTATTTCAGAACATTAATATGACCATGTCCATGAAGTGCCTATAAAAAGCAGAAAAAAAGCAAGTTCGTTTGTTACACGTGCGTGTGCCCCTGCTGCTCCTCTCATCACCGCTTTCTATTTTTTCGAGTGGCTCTTTTGTTTTTGTCTTAACCTCTCTTCTCTTCTCTAACTCCTTCCTTTGTTTTTCTCTCACACTTTTTTCTCTCCTCTTTTCTTTCTGATGTAGAGAACGGTTATGGCTCAGCTGCAATCCCCAAGCACAAGGTAAATAATAATAACCGATGTAAATAATATATTATATGCTGCTCTGTGTTGTACTCTAATGCTCAAATGTCTTTTCACAATAATCCCTAGTAGACCTGTCCTTATTTTAGAGTATATTTGTAGAATAGCGTATTTATACACGCGAACATTTTAGCATTGCCGACGGAACGATACTGAAAAGTCTGATAAAAAGTACTAAAATACCAAAATAGCAGCATTTTTAACAATGTTTGCATCGTGTTTCGCCCTCTATAGATCTTCTTCATGTAGGGACTACATTACAACCAAAACATGACTAGTTCACTGTTAAAAATGCATTAATGATCAACAAGAAATCTTTTAAAGACTTACAAATTGCAGAACATTTTAACAGTGAAGAAATGAATGAGTGCAATGAATATTAATAAATTTTGATGCTGTGAAAATAAGCCATCAACGGGCCAACGTCCATAGCTTCAAAACTCAGAGTCCTGTAAGCAGGACCTGAGGTAGGCTAATTGATAATTAGAACAATTTTCTTTTTGATCTTTTTTAGTGAATAATGTCTTGTTTTGTCTGCATTGCATAATCAACGTCTTTGTCGCAATTGTTTTTACCTGATTAAAGTACTTTACCTGATGAAATTACGTATTTGCCATAATTATGATGACAATTCTGTGAGGTAATGTTTAATTCTTGAACATTTTCTAGATTGTTAGAATTGACACAAAAACTCTCGAGATGCTGCTCTTAAGAACACAAAGAAACACGAAGCGCGAAAAAGATGTTTCCATCTGCTGTGTTTGCTGTATGATTGTCAGGGACTCAGGGCGCTGACTATAATTGACGCTGCTGTCACTGCTGCTGTGAAACAGTTGAAGCTGATTGATGAACAGCAGCAACTAAAATGTGTTGTTGTTGATGGATTTTCATCAGGCGCATCTGGTCTAATCAGGTCAAGTTTTATACTTTCTGAGATTCGTGGTGATTGCCTGGGGCTTTGATGGAAGAAGAATTGATTGCGGCACGCATTACCACGAGCGCACGCGGGGATTCGATAAATTTAGAAGAATTAAATAACGTTTTTCGCAACTTGCACTGATTTGCGAAATGACAACAAGTATGTAAAGAGTTAGGGAAGCTATTATAACACGTGAGACTCACGTACCCCGTGATTTAACAGAGTAATAGTTCATGAAAAAGAAATAAATAGAAAGCTAAAAACGGCTTTCCTTCTGTTTTTAACATAGGTCCTGTTTATGCCGGCATCTTATAGTAATTTTGCCTCTTAAGAAAACTTCTGTCACTCATAGATAACTATCGCCATTACGTCGCGACCTATGCGAAGCATATGAGGAAGGTGGAATCGCAGCTGCTAGTTGAAGGCGATCTTGCAGCTCAAGAAGTATGGACGTGTAACATGAGCTTACGCGCGCCTAACATTCAGATATTTACTAAAACAAACTAACCAAACATTATGGCTAGTTATCTGAGTGTATTTTTGACCACGCATGCCAGTACACCGGTTTAGTTTTCCGCTGTTTTTTATTATAGGTCTAGCTGAAGCGGCTTTGTCTGTGCGTATATGTGTAAGCACCTTAGGATAGGCTGCACCCTAGGACCCCTCAAGCTTGGGGTCCCATACTTTGCATTGCTGAATAATTCACACAATTTAAAGTAAAATCGCGAGACATTTCAGATAAGAGCCATGTATTTGAAGCCATTTATTTGAAATATGGGGCCCTCAGCTATGCAAATGTTGCTGAAATATATCACATGTAAAAACATTCGAAACGAGTGCGAGCAGACTAGAGGGTGGCTCCGTCTGATTCCATTATTTCATTAACTTAGGGGCCCCAAAAAGTCGTAATACGGCCCTGTTTATAATGCAGAATTATGGACCTCGTTAGCATGTTTTTATGTAATATAGTGAACTGTATTTCAGTAGTGTTGTTACACGACTTATACTCTTTCACCCAAGCCATAAATTTTTCGTAAGAATTTCGGTTTTAATAGTGTCATCCAGATTGCCATTGCTTACGTCGATAAACAACATTCTCCGTTAGAAAAATATTGTCACACAATTCTCCATGTACATTTTGTTCTAGACTTGGTGCTTTACGTAAACAACTAAGATAGCTAACGAGAAAGAAGTATCATCTGTTGGTTCCAAATCCGATATTTCTACTTGTATGATGGCATTTCATCTTATCAATCATAAAAACTCCATCTTGCTACCTTGTGAAAAACTTTTTTAATGTCCTTTTGCCCATTACAGTGATAAATGCCTATTATAAAAAACTCGTTTCTGTTTATTAAAACATTACAATTTACAAATTTCGCGGGTGTGCTATGGGAAGTGAGGATATGACGCCACTTTTCACCTCTTGAGGAAACCGTTTGAGAGTTTCACAGCGACTCTCACATTGAAGCCAGGTCTTGGCAGATTGGGAGCCCGCATACGTCGAGATAGGTGCAA
This sequence comes from Tubiluchus corallicola, assembly GCA_030141605.1. Taxonomy (NCBI): domain Eukaryota; kingdom Metazoa; phylum Priapulida; class Priapulimorpha; order Priapulimorphida; family Tubiluchidae; genus Tubiluchus; species Tubiluchus corallicola. Next base: position 61,784 of record JAQGDQ010000191.1, read on the forward strand.
AGCCTAATTACTTAATTACTACTGAACTAGGTATATGTACTACAGTTCAAGGATTTACTGAAAATGTTCTAATTCTGAGAAGGACTTGCGGTTGCGTGTAACTAAATTTATTCTTAGTTTTATTTTGTTTCTTTATTTCAGGTTTTCTCGTATAGAACATAAGAATGTCATCCTAGTTTAGGTTATAAGAAAGAATGTTATAAGGGCTGGTACGAGGTGCAGCTGATCTTGTTGCGAGAGAACAGTTTTAGTTCCAACTGTGCAAGAAAGAACTGTAACTATACGGTTTATAACAAAGAATTATCATTTATGAAGAAAATCGAAGTATTTTTTCCTTGCCTGTTTTTGGAAATCAGGATACTGTAATGATTTGCCGGTTAGGGGCTTTAAAACCCTTGGAGAAGTGGGTAACGGATAAGCTAGAGTTGAGTACAGTTAGACCATGATCGACAATGGATTGACTATTGATCATACCGCTCACCTAACAATGAAGTTCTTTTATTTACAGTAATTGGTTGCTGAAAAACGGGAGTGCAGTAAAAATCCTTGTAAGATATGGATGTATTTTTAGTGGAGGAGAAACATTTGCATGTTAAGCGTCTGGCAATCTGCATTATTACTTTCTGATACAGATTTAGCACAGATGTTTCTGAAATGGTCCAAATCCGCGATAATCCCAGGACCTAGGCAGACATAAGAAAAGAAGACCCGAATCGAACGCCTGAACTATTAAATGCATTTGACCTCGTTTTATACAGCAATCTTAAAACTAGCGTTTGATTCGTAGATTAGATTTTGCTTAAGATGTATATTCCTGTTCATTGATATGCAAGATCATCGTAGAAATTAAGTAACCAAAATCTAGTGGCTTCTTGACTCGCCCTTAATCTGTATAGAGCTTCACTTGGCTTTCCAGGTTATCAGTTCAATTGTCACGGTCTGAGTGTTAAAATCTCCGATCCTCTTACAAGCTTAAGCCCTCTTTTGCTAAAGTCCATGGTAAATAAGAGTTGGTACAGCTGGCGTGAGGAGAATCATGACAAGATAGATGATAGAATCACATGTTAAATATGCAAACGAAACCTTATGGCTGAAAAAAATGCACAAGAAACCATTTAATAATAGGCGAAAACTTACCTGCCTTAATAGTTTTGCAGTTTTTCGTTGAAAACTATATAGCAATTCTTATTGGATGTAAAGGAAATCTTTAGTTTTATTACCACTCTGAAACTCCAACATGTTGTTGTTTAACTATGATATTCAGACCTAAAACGCTTTTTTTAAATCTCGTGTAGATTATAAATGGGTTATCGAATTTGAATGTACTGAATGTAATTTACAGCGCACATATGTTTAGTCAAGTTATTCGTTAACGTTACGTAATTATTAATAGCCCCATAGTGAATTATTATAATCATGTCAGGAACTTTTCTTTTTTTAAACTCCTGTGTATTTTCATCAGGGACAATGAGACACGCGAAGTAAAATGATACGTAATTAGTAGAGAGATTAAACTGGTTGCACCCGGTAATGTTTATTTTTATTTGTGAGCCTAAAAGATAAAATCTGTTACTGCGCAGAGGAACGTCTGTTACTGCGTCAACACATAGGACATCAAATTTCGAAAATTCTTCAGAATGATTTAATAGTACTCGTGATACAAATGCCGTTACATTTCAAATAATGACAATTATTGCTAATAACTTAGCAGTTAAGTTAATTTTCAAAATGTTTAGAAGATTTTGTAGGGAAGTAACCAAGCTGCAAATTCTGTGTTAAGTGTATTAATGTGTTAAATTTCGCATGAATTTGGTTTAAAATGGTTTGCTTCTGTTGCTGCCATGATTTGCCTTGGCCTGTTTTAACAAGTGCATGACTTTTAATATAGCTAATACACCACTTTCACTCTACCTGCACTTTCTTGTAAAGATTATATCTATTTGCTTGCATATATTAAGTAGCTCTGGTAATTACTTGTGTATTTATCATTTTTGCATTATTTGCTACGTATTTGCCAATAAAGATTAGTAAAAAGAGTTTTTATGCATTTTTATGAATTTGATTATTAAAATACATAATTACAAGTACACGATGTTTCTGATTCTCATTTCACGTCATTGTTCGTATAATGTGTACAAAATATTAAATTTGTTTGTCATTAGGGTTAGAATAAGTGTTAGTAATTGGGTAATCATTATAGACATCATTGCTCAAGCTTTTCTCATTTGTTATTGTTTTATATTAGGGGATACATAAAATTTATATAAGTGGAATTATTAAATGAAAATGGGCTGTTTTATCTCATTTGGGATTTCATGTTTGTTTTATTGTGTTTTTAAATATCTTATAACAGTTTTTTAACATTAGAAAGAAATAATGCCTTTGACTGCAATGCTTTTTAATACGATCTATAGCGTCGTCCCCACTGAATGGTCATATCGAATTATCTACTGTCGAATAAGATGATAAAAACCAATAATACATCATAATAAAGTTTGTGTGATTTTTCTGCGATTGTTCCATATTCGTTTTCAAGTGACAGAAAAACTCGATTAATGTTTGTTTAATCTCTTGCCACGAGGGAGAGTTCCTGCATGGGAACTATCTCGTATGTCAGATCGAAGTCAAGAGTTTTACAATTTCCGATATGTAATCGCGCGTACTCGATCGAAACACACTTTCTGTAAAAGCCCAGTCTCCCCATGAATGTTAGCCAACGTTGCATGAAATCGCACAGTGATTTCCCTCAAGCTCTGAGTTATTTTAATGCTGGTCTGCACGGTCAGCTGATTCATAATGCAAATAATTATCCATCTTCTTGGTTTTTATGAATGAATATGAGTATTTAGATTTGGGGCTGCGTTCCGGGCCAAAGTTTTGCTTGGGTCGCCGGCTCCGAAGAACCGAATTGAATTGCTGACGTACGTGACACACGAAAGAGGAGTGCTGAACATTAAATCCGTAGGTGTCTACTTCAAATCCGAACGCTTTTCATATTTACTCATTTTTATTAATGCTAATTTCAAAAATTATTAATTGTACGTTTAATTGTAGGATTATAATTTAATTAATTAATTAGGCCTACTAGCGGATAAGTCTGTGCGATAAATTAATTACCGAAAACTATTTTACTTAGTTAGTAATTAGTCTAGTACGAGTAATTCAGCTTTTGGAACTGTACTCGATTGGTTGATGAGCTGTCAAGATTGAATTAAGCCTCGTTTGATCACAAGGAGGTGTATAATATAGTGGTGATGGCATTCGACTTGTCAGGCAAAGGTTCCTGGGTCGAATCTAGTCTTGTTCCTATTTTTCACATTAAATATTTTCCTACTTTTTGGTCAAATTTAATTTAAAATCCAGGGCTCCACCCCTAATTATTACTGCAAATGAAAAAGTACAGTTATCCGAGTTTATTCAGAATTCATAAATTTGTTTAATTTTCTACGACTGATAAATTTACGATTTAACTAACAATTTGTACAAATCCACTTGAAAATTAAGTGCTCAGTATGTGAGCGCTTGGCATGTATTCAAAGGCATAGCCCATTCCTTATAATCTTAGCAGAAGAGCGACACGATATAATTTCAAACTACTATATCAGTTCCTATTGTATAGTTTATTAACAAGATTTTAATTGTTAAGAAAATTGCAGAATGTACTTGATACATACAGCCTAAAGTAATGAAAGTTTTGTGACGGTTGATAAAATAGACTGTCAGTCGCGTAGATGGTCGCCTGTGGTTTTGCATCTCGTGCTAAAGAAAACTTGACAACTTCCTTGTTTGCAGAGAAAACTGGAGGATATCCCAGATAATAAAATATTTATCTATATAACCTACAGTGTGCTCTGTTTAAACAAAAGCTATTTCTATTAAAAACGTATCATATCAGTACCGTCACGACATACTTTTTTGTCTTCATTATTTTCTAATAATTTTTCACAAGTTTACGTGATTGTTTTTCCAATGTGGTTTTTTAGAAAATCTTGAAAATGTTAGACTACAGTAAGCTTGTTCTCATACATAGTAAGTACTTTTAAAATGCGCCCACCCTGTTATCATTTCTATCAGTATTTGTTCGCATAATGTGTCATGGGAATGTTGATGGGGGGGATGATATCGTTACAGTGACACGAATTTTACATATTAAATCACATTTTGGGAAATAGTAATACCCATGTTTGCACTCAAACAATAAAAGCCATGATAAAAGAATGAAAGAATGATAGTGACGTCAGACATTTTATTTGACAGCCTGTATACGATGTAGTCTTGTTGAACACGCGTAAGCAAGATTCTCGCGAGAAAGCTTTTGTGGTCTTACTGCTCCACTTCACTGCAGAATTTCTGTTGTAAGTCTCGTTTAGACTATCGAGTGAATAACTCGATAGTCTAAACACACGTGAATGACAGCTTTCACAACAAATTAATCACACAAACCATTTACTGAAAAATAAATTACCTAAGCCTTTAGTTTCGTTGTTAACCATAGAATAACTAATATTTTTTTTCAAATCGTCTGCCCATCACAAAAAATTGTTATACCTACTCTTCGAAAGGCCTTAATTTTTTTCTGTTGGCCAATGACGCCGCTGCACTGTTGTACCAAGCCATAATTTATTGTTTTATCAGTAAAATAATTTTCGACTTTCATTGAAATTATTATTGCCAGAAGAAATATAGTAGTCGCTGAAATCTAAGTAATGTTTATGGCGTACTTCAATGATTGACGCTCTGAGACTGTGAAAGGATCATTGGTAATTTAATTGTAGAGTTTCAGAGAATTGTAGACACGTATAGACACGTATAGTAAGTTTCAACAAATTACCAACTTATTCTTTGCTATTTTTGGTTAGGGAAAAGTACTCGCAGTTTTTCTCTTTAATCGATTTTCTATTTAAGCTGAACACCCCAGAGAAGCCAACTGAATGCCTTTGATAAGAAACGTAGTTTTATTAGATCCCAATTTCCGATAACGTCTCCTTACACTTTCGAACTGATCCCGGCTGGAAAGCCAGAAAAATATGTGAGTTTTTTGTTCCCTTTTGAAGTGGGATGGCGGTGCTGGGAAAGCAGGAGTAATTGGACGGTAATTGCTGTACATTTACTCGATATCATTTTTTGAAATATGATATCTTTGTATAATCGATGAGACATTAGATAGGTCTGACGCATCCATACACCTATTACACAGAGTACTTTGTAAAAAGAGAGAACTACATTGTGTGGTTATTTTTAGCACATCGTTAACAGCACTTAGTACAATGACTTTAGAATGATGCATGTGTAATAGCTGAATGCGAATATATCGAGCATTGATGACTTTACGTAAATGCAGTTCTGTAATATAGTTTTTATCTAAAGTATAAGAAAAATATTAAGTGTCAGGGCTAGTTTCAGCAGATTCTAGTGATGTACTGGTATATGGAAATTGACGTATCATAATCCGACAAATTATCGACAGAGTTTATCAATTATAAAATATTTGACTTGATTCAACTGTTCATTTGGATTTATGAGTATTGGTTTTGCAGCGCACAAGCATGAGACGCGACAGAATCGTCCTTCAGTTTGAATATTAATTATTTTTTAGTTTATTTATGTATTTATTTTCAATTCAGTTATACAAATGCAATCCAGCACGAATCAAAGAATTTACAAAAAAACAAAACAAATCACAATAATAATAGGAAAAACATTTAAGTACGCTATTTTCAAAACTGGAATGTGATTACGGTTTTCATTATCGTATAGATTTGGTTAATTTGATGATAGTAACATCGATTGAGTTTCTATCGCTTCCAATTGTTAATGGCAACTAATTTTGTAATAGTTTCTGATTTAATTAGTCAGCTGGTTAACGTAGGTGGGCTACCAAGTTACGACTAGTATATTTTTCAACATTGAGAAAGAGCTTTGTCTATTAGTTTTTATGGTTGGCAATCAGAGTCTCAAAACTGTACTTATGCCGCAGCCAATTTGGCGAATTTCTTATACAACTAAACATTAATTTACCTCGTTTTTATGCTCAATATCGCGTTTCGCTGTAATCGTAAACTTGCGATTAATGAGAATTAAGCCAGATTTATTGGCTTGCTTAAGCAAACTGATAACAATCTCAAATTACAAACTGCGCCATTACTGCGTTGTGTTGCATAACATATTTCGAAAAAGAAGTCTGTTTATTGTGACAAAAGAAGCCAACGATTACGCTTTGAAGTTGCAGAAACTTTACGCCTTGTTTGTGGATATTGCGGCTTTAGCATAAGCGCGAAGAAAGGCGGAAATTGCATGCTGGATATTTTGGATGTATTACTCACATTAAAGGGTTTCAATTATAAAATGTCAAGCTATTTTTTGTAGAATTGCTATAGACCTTAATTGTGCTTTTGTACAATTAATCTAATTTCTAGCAATGTAACTTTGGTAGTTAGTAGAAGGAAACTGCCAAAAATTTATGCCTAATTGAAAGCAAGCAATCAGTTACTGTATTTAATAAACCATTCTCTCTCTCTTTCTTTCTTTATTTCTCTCTCTCTCTTTCTCTTTATTTCTTTCTTTCTCTCTCTCTCTCTCTTTCTCTCTCTCTCTCTCTCTCTAGATAGATAGATAACTAGATAGACAGATAGATAGAATTTTATTTAAAGTCGGTTTTCGTAAAAAGAAACCTAAGCTGGACCAGCTTTTACGACTAACAATATCTACACAAACACGATATTTGTCTCGCTTTCTCTCCCCCCTCTCTCTCAGTCTCTCTCCTCCCACCGCCCCCCTCTTTCTCTCTCTCTCTCTTTCTCCCAGCTCTTGTCTTGCAGTGTCTGTTTAAGGCACTGTTTTCATAACCTTTTTTATATAACAGAAGTGTGAGTCTTTGCTGCGTCAATACCACATAACATGAGCTTGCGCTTAATGGTCTTCATACATACATGAACGGTGATCTGGGCAGTAGCAATTTTCATTAATGCTGATCCACTCAGGCAAGGTCAATGATTAAATGAGTGGGCTACGTTGCTTCTAATTTGTCAACTATGTAGCTAATGTAGCGAAGTATTCTCATTCTTTTCTGATACACTAGGCGTTTAGCATATAGCTACCAAATCCCATCATTCTTGCAAACCGAATTGCCATTTTTCAAAAAAAATCGTATGGCACACATATAACAGATAGTTCTGTGAATCAGGCTATGCTTATTTACATAAATTCTGCATCATCTACGTTGGGTATATGTTTCGCAAAAAGACCAGTTAAGGAAACTCGTTAACACCGGCTTTGAAATAGTAACTAAAATATATTGATTATCCAAATCAGTGTTTGATGAAGACAGATGTATATTTAAACTATTGAATATTCAGAAGAATCTTTTAGAACTATTGATTATTGTTCAGGTCTTACTTTCGTCAATGTTCTTTGAAAGAACGAATCCACACAATAATTGATACTTTGTTTTTCTTTCTTCAGCTTTTTCGCATCTGTTTGCTTTTCTACTCCGTTTCCATTTTATGTTTGCTTTGTCATTGATACTTGTTTTATTTATTATTCGACTTCATTTGTAAGCAAACAATGTTTAATTACATTAACCAGGCTTTAAGGAATTCATAAATTAAACGCTGTTGGGCAAGTATTATATTATGAGCAAAGGTTAAAAAATTACATTCTCGAACAAGAAGGTTATAAGAGAAACGTTCTGCTCTAGTCTTTCGGCAGCCATGATTCATATTAAATCTACCATCTCGACGTTCGTCAAACTAACTCTTCGCTGGTCTAAATTTCTTTTCGCTATAGGGAATCCCACTCCCGATGGTACATGGATCTGGTTAGATAAGTATGACAGTGTGGCTAGAAATCACTTGTAAATTGTGGTGCTCTGAATCTAGGATAATTGCTCTTAATGGATGAACAGTTTCTGCTTGTTGGCTTGCTGCATTATAGCAATTGCAAATTTGTAAGGCTTCCGGAAGCCATAAGTAGGTTTACATATGCATGCCTGTTTCATCTGGGAAGACCGCCTTGCTTGTCAAATAATAATAAAAAGTTTTTATTAGGTCGTGTAGGACTACCGCCTTTTTGTATGTTTTAAAATACTTGAGTAATAATTGCCTGCATTATACCATTAAATGTCTGTTTTTCGGTTGTCCTCCTTGTTGGCATTGACTAGTCCTCGCTATTCATCTTGTAGGCGCCATCTTTAACTACATGTCTTCGAAGTCGACCAAGTAGAGCAGCGAATTGGATGCTGTGTCAAACGCAGCAATCTCTGGAACGCATCAAATCTAGTTAATCCTTGGACCACTCTATGACCGCTTCAAGGACTAAAGATAAAAAGTTTTGCAACGTAATTACGACACGCTCTTTGTGTTAACGATTATTAACGAAGCTAGACGGCTCATAATTGTTTCTTCACCTCAACAGCAAAACGATAATCCCTGCAGATTTGAAAAGGCATCAAATGAAATAAAACAATTAGTGCCAAGTTTCGAAGAATGATGTTTGGATTTGACGATTTATTCTCAAGCGAATCGCGAAGGGCATAACAAATTTATACTGCGCTGTTTGTTATGGCACCACAGACAGGCAAATTCCAGATCACTACTTATATCCTGTTTATTTAGCTTTTAATATCATCATCATTGTCATCATTGTTGTCGTCGTTTACTGGTGTGCATCATCAGTAAATGTCATTATCATCACTGACGTGATCATCATCATCATCATTATCATCTTCATCATTCATTATCATCATCATCATCATCATCATCATCATCATCATCATCATCATCGTCGTCGTCGTCGTCGTCGTCGTCGTCGTCGTCATCACAACAACACATCATCATCATCATCATCAACAACAACACATCATTCTCACCATCACCACTATCATCATCATCATCGTCGTCGTCGTCGTCATCTTCATCATCAATTATTAGTTTGATTTTAGTGTTGTAGGCATGTGCTTTGTACTAGCTTATTGCTCTTGCTACCCATTTACCAAAAATTTCATATTCGATCAAATGCTCCGGCCCACACCAGTGGTAACATCTGGACCACTTTGAAGTTTCAGGTATCATGCTTAAAATCCGTTAGCCAAGCAGGTTCCAAATGAGGATATGTTATAGCGCACAATTTGGAACTAGCTCAGGAAAATAGCTTAATTTGGAAAGCCTAACTGCTTCGTCTTTCGCTTCGTTGTTTGTTCACTCAAGCATCGACATAATCTCACGAAGCTTCAAAAAGTCTTATTGCAAACATCCAACATATCCAAGTATATTCATGAACATAGTTTTCTCCTCTATTGGAGAGGTTAATTTCAGCTCTTTGGATAATGATTTCGTTTAAAACTTAAAATACATATATTGCTCACGTATAAGCCATTAAATGGCTCCCCTAAAAATTCTATACATGGCCGAATAAGCTTGTTTCAGTTTAAAGTGTTCTTTCAGTCCCCAATCCACTGTATTTTGGAAATTACTGTTTTTTTTTGAGTTCGTGCATGACAGTATAATTATTATAGGCCAAACGGATAATTGTCCATTATTGTCTAGTTGCCTACAATTATCCGTAATTGTCGAGATGGTTTTCTTGTATTTCAATCCTTCACAATTATCATTTCTAATTTTACTTCTCTATCATATAATATTTCACCAGAATATTTGTTCACAAAAGTATTTTGGCTATTAGTACAAATCTATTTTAAATCTATAAAAAATCGTACATTTGACGTAAAATTTTTTTGCTCCTGTAAGTAAACTTTTACTTTTAATAATTGACAACTAATTAAGTGACAAACAGGTCTTTTGCTGCTCCTCAGTTACTCTAAAATTGTTACATAACTATGAAGAGAAAATAAAACTGAATTTAACTGAATTGAATTGTAAGTGAACTTCAGGTACAGAAGTTTGCTTAGAAATTGGCTCAAATTTGAGTTGGCCATACAACTGGCAATGGCAGAACAGGTCCAATCTAAAATCCAGTACTGATGAAAAGCTAAAACTTTAATTTTTATGAATAAATAGTTATTAATGATAATGAAACCGTTTATTTAAAAGCAAAACAGCTTAGTGTTCAGTTATTTAGGAAACACCACTTTTCTTCAGGTAAATTATGAAGTAAAAAATACTACATGAACTTTTGTGAATTTCATAATGATTCATTATCATAGCATTTAGAAAGTGATCCGAAGATGCCTTTATAATATACGTATAATAACAATTAACAGGTGAGATTTCTTTAAACTGCAATTTACGTGTATATCATGAAAAAATCGCAGCCCATATATGTTGTAGTTTCAATAATTTTTTCACTGTTTAAATTTTTGGTCATACTTGGTACTACTCTATATTTAGTGCTGACTCTTTTTGTTGCTTTAGCATAAGTGATAAAGATCCTCTTAGTTAAGGCGTTAGACTTATTTCTCCCCATGACATTGTACTTATCGAAGCGTCAGTTATCCCAAGGATTCCGAAAGTAATATCATAAACTCGGTACATTATTCTTTTATTTCATAGAACACAGTTTGTTTTTCATTAATTTCATTAGGCAGAAAGTTTTGTAGTTTTGTATTTTGTTTATCCTACATTTTTTATATTTGTTGGCACTGATACATTTTAGGCTTAACGCATCATATCATACAATTACATATGATATTATGTATATAAGACAATGTTACTAGCCAAAGTAGTATCAATGAAAATCAAAAGCAGCGCATTTTAAGGTTTGAATATAAGACATGCAGTTTGTTAGGTAAGCAACATAGCAGTTGACTGTGAACTTAATTAGTTAAAAGGTATATGATGTTTTCGATGACGCAGATCTAATTTTACCAGTTTCTGTTTACGTTGATTTTTCTGCAATAGTTTGCGTACGACTTGCCGAAGACCAGAAACACATTATCGTAGATTATTATTTTATTAATCGACAGCGAACATACGACGGACACTCATGCTCATTTTTGGTACAGTTCCCCCGACATTAGTTTCGCTGACCAGCTGCGAATCAGTTAAAATTGTCGATATTTTGGCAGAGATAGTGTTCCTATTACTTTATAATTAATTCTTCGCAGCTTTCCTACTTTTTTGTAGTTTGAATTTTGACGTGGACATTCGATATTATAATCAGGCCTATTTAAGGATATTGACTTTTGAGACAATAAATTGCAATTAAAAAACTGTCTGTTCTCGAAATCTTATTTCACTAGTACTGTTAGTTAGTTAAAATTTCATTTCAACTCTAGGACACACACACGCACATATTAAATGTATATATGTATACGTATCTAATATAAAATAAGTATGCGTATTTAAAAAAGTTGGCGACACTTACTTTTATCAGCGATTTTTGTTTCAGTTTGAAAAAAGTGAATTCGTTTATTATTAGTGAGAGGAGCTTGCCGCAAGCATTACTATCTTAATATTTTTTATTGGAATGGTTTAGATTGTGCAAGTAAATACTTCCTTTTCATCCTTTGTCACAACAAGACAGGCAAAGCTTCTTGTATGTTGGAGCCTGCATCGAGACTCAAGTCGAAAGCTAATGAAATTCTACTTAAAATTTGTGATTATCACGAGCGCACTGAAATTTGTTTCGTATAAGAAATATAAGCATGTCAGGCCCCCAAAGAATGACTAGGCAGATTTTGATGTTTTTAACTCCTAGTTATACTTAGTCTATACGTTATTATTAATTTTAAAATAGTCAGTTAATGTGCTAATTTAAAGCAAGTGGCATCAACAAAGAGCAATTTTGTCAACGACATCTTACATGATTAATGCCGCAGCTTCTGCAGCCATCCTCTGCCCCTCCGTGACATAATCACAGAGTCACAAGAATCACATTCGTCATTATCACTATATAATATAAATAATAAATATAAGCTATTCTCCGTTTGCAGAAGTACAATACATTTTTTACACATAAATACCCTAAATGCGTAATATATGAAATAAGTTATATATGAAACTGTTATCACAGTTAAATACATTATAGTAATATTATACAATAGTGTGCATAAAAGTTATCTGTATTTTTCAGTAAATGTTCTCTAATGTATACTGTGCATTACAGCACCTGTTACAAATGTCTGCAAAATAAATACTATAAACATTATTTAAATTTTGAAACCAAATTAATAATGTAAATTATACGATGCTAGGATTAAATTTGTAAAAATTATTAATATAAATAAACTACTGCAATTATTATCAGTTTTCCTTTAAACTTAATTATTTTCAAGTATATAACAAATGGTTTGCTCATTTGTGGATCATGTCATTATGAACTAGTTCCCGTGTGATACTGATGTACAGCTTAAGAGTAGACATATCTCGATTTCTATATATTGTATTTATATCCATTCTGTCTAAATTATTATTTACACAAGTACAATCAAAGATTAAACATTGTGGCGTTTGAAAGTCATCACTACATTGACACATTGCATTATCACTAACCCTAATACTATATTTAAAAGCATTACAGCCTCTGCCAAGTAGTAAACTAAAAGCACTTGTTTCAATAAGTCTGTCATACTTTCCTAGAGGTAACATTAAAGGGGCGGTGAAAATTTGTACTATTTCCCGAGGCAGACCAGCTATCTGATTACCATACTGCAATTTTCTGTGCCACAGAGTTTCAACAAATTTTCAAACTTCTGACTAACTATATTTGACGTTTAGTGGATTAACACAGGCATCAACCAATTTTACATTACGTGAAATTTCTATAGCTCTAGTGATTTTAGAACTGACTTGGCTTTTACGACATGATTTGCTATGAAGTGGTTAGCTGCTTGGCGTTAATTAATGAAGTATCAATCTTCTCAACCTCACACCTGGCTAAATCGCTTTCCGGTTGACCTAGAATTTTCATCAAGAATTTACAAACAATAGCAAAATATTGTACATCAAGAGGCGGGAAACCGCATATTATTTTTAGTTCCTTTTTGGGCGGATTATAAGATACCTCTGTGGCTGTATTTACTATGTCGTACAGAAGATAATCGAAGGCGTTTAATTATTTATCTAGCCAGTTAGAAGCTGCGTATACCAATGTGGGCAATACCACTGTTTTAGCTAGACTGGTAATTGAAGCCAGCTTTAGTCCTCTATATTTAAAGCAGAAACACTTAATTTTGTGCCATTTATTCCCTGATTTTTTTCCTCAGGTCTGCTACATGAACAGAAAAGTTCAATTCTTTATCAACCGCAACGCCTACCACCTTAGTTTTGTCCGTATACTTAATCTGCATATCACTGAAGAGTAAATTTGGTGGTGTGGGTTCATATTTTAAATTTAGCGAGGTTTTATAGAGAATGGCCTCGGTTTTGTTAACAGCACAGTTGATATTCATGCGCCATCTATTACACCACCTATACAGCTTGTCACATTATCACTAAAAACCGGCGACGACGACGACTACAAACTGCTGACATTTTTGTATGAGTTTTGTAAATATATTGCAGCCAGTGCGCCACGAAGGAGGATGCATACGGGCCACCTTAGTGAACTCTCTTTAATTGGTACCAGTCCCGCCACGGAGTGCTGGATCTCAGCTTTCAGAGCTGCAAATTGATAAAAATCTCCTATTCGATAAAACCACGTGCTAATTTTGTGAAATGTTTCAATTTGACACGGTTACAAGTTTAGTCTGAAATGCATTTAAATCACCCAGCATGTGTCGTGTTGACGTGCGTGACTTTTTCATTAGGATGAATTTACAACCCGCGTCAATTCATTTCCTTTACAAGAGTCCCTGCCGTGCGTTACCTTAGCATAAGCCTTCCTTGTCACTAATCATAAATAAGTTAATGTCGGCTATGCACACAGTGCTTTATAAATTCTTAATTCTAGTGCGTTCTTTTGGGTCGCGATAGTCAGGAATTTATGTGGAAACAGATGTAATTTAATGTTCTGAACTAAGGCGCCGTATACGTGTGGACAAAGACTTCTAACACACTTTACTTTGTCTGAATCAACGGTAAGTCTACTGTGCAAGAAATAGGAATTTTCTGGAAGGTTACCTTAAAGGCTTTTCAAACGTCAACAATCATAATGAACTTTCCTACCGCAACACGCTTTAATCATCAACTTAATGGTTGTGTTTGGTTTTGAATACTCCCGAATTATTTGAACACTTGCAGTTAGTCACGTTCCAGATTGAATTCAACAACAGCTATTTAAACTTTGTTTATTCAAAATACTAAAATTAGCTGCTGTGCTTATTTCGCGTTTTGCATTGTTGCTATTTTAGCGTGAATGTCAAAATGTTGGTATTATCCAGTCCTCCAAGTTACATAAACCGAATTCCAAATTCACTTTTTGTAGGCAGCTCGAGACCCTTAGATGCCAACTGGAGAAAAATGCCAATCTAACAAGCACTTTAGACTTTTTCAGAGTCCCTCTGTTTTTATCTATTTATAAAAATAGAAGAAATTCTTATGTTATATATATAGCGGTTTTAAACCTCGTATTTTTACAGTGTAACAAACTTACTGCAAATGTACATGTAAAGTGTTGTCTAACGCTGAACAACAGAACTCTTTAATTTACAATTTATGTACACCAATTATTACTTAATATTATTAACAACATTAATAATAATATACACAAGTTAGATTGCAAAACTCGTAAACTATTTATAATTAGTAAATTATCCACCGACTATTCTAGGCTCAAAATTGATCTGGTCTAATAATAACTGCGTTTCGAAACGATGGCTGGGTGCTCAGTTAAGAATACATCACAGCATAGATCATTGGACTGAATAGTCTTGTGATCAAAAATGTTGAGCTTATAATTGGAAGGTCTCTAGTTTAAATCCAGTATGGACCGGCGATTTTTTCACATTGTTTCTTCGGTTGCATTTAAATTTAAACATTTAATAGGTTGTGCATTTACCCACGGTCAATTCACACTTAAAATTAGCTCAAAAATGAATCTAATTGATCTATTTAATTACTTTCTTTTTTATTCCTTTGTTTAATAAGTTTTAGTGCCTCATCAATCAGAAAATTTGGATTTTTTATAAGACCAATCGAGTTTTTTAACCCTGTTGAAGGCAGCCATTAATACAGGAACATTTGTTATATTCTTTGCTAAAAACGAGTCCATAAACCATAAAATGTAATTTTGCTTATCAACACGAACAGGCATGAAAGTTGAGAATTCACAGCTGTGAGATCCATAATTGTCCGATAGTTACTCCTGCAGGATTGTCATTGCACTTGCCAAAAGTTGACATTGCAAAGAGTTCTTTGATGCGTTTCGCCGACAGCCTCGCTAACCAGTTATGCAAGAGGAGAGACGTATTAACACACGCTGCTCAAATTTGCATAAATTATTAAATCAGTTTACCATTTTTGTACAGCTGTGTGTTATGTAAATCGGCCCCGCTTTGATGTTCACTGATGACGTGTTTAGTATATTTTCACTGTCATTTTGTTGAAAATTTTGCCTCTATAGTTTTAATGTTTTTAAATTGCATGCTGTCCAATGTAATCAGTAAAACGCCGTTTTTACGATATTTTTAAATCTCATTAAAGAAGAAGGCTATGTGACGTCGAGTGACTGTTTAGCTTCCCCTCGTCTATGCACACGCCTGTGATAATAAAGAAAAAAAAAGAATTGTAAAAGTAATGTCTGTAATAGTTTCTGCTTACTTTGACGTATTAATCGGGTTTTCAGTAACAAATGTAGGAAATCGATTTGCTAATAAAAACACGGTTAACTCTAAGATTTTTGTGTGTTTGCGCGCGCTTTAGCAATGCATTTAGCAGCATGCCAAACAAGAGCAGCATTTTCAGCATGGAGTCTAAAATATGTATATGCTATGCAGATTTTACTCATAATTCCACTAACCGTTAACGATCAGTCAACTCAACTTAGCTGTCGAGTATGAAAGAAATGCTTTACAATATGTCCACAATATGTTGGTATTTAAATGCCCACAATATGTTGGTATTTGAATTTAGTTATATCATTGCTTAGCGAGAAATAGTTATTTAATCACCTCAATTATAATGAAAAAGTTTGACAAATTAATTTGTCAGGCAGTGTTTGTTTTAAGAAAAGCACCAAACTCGTGCGGCTTTATAAAGGAGCGGAAAAATATTTGACAATGTGTACTGCTATGTAAAGAATTGTCTCGTTTGAAGAGCGGCTTTTTATTTTGCCCAAATTTTGTATGCTTCCTGTGTTTTAAAATGTTGTAAAGAAAAAAGTGTCTATACTATCTAGAAAACAAACTAGACTTATTGCCCTACATTATATATTATACTATACTATACTGTATTATACTATGCTATGCTATGCTGTGTTGTACTGTACTGTACTGCACTGCACTGCACTGCACTGCACTGCACTGCACTGTACTGTACTGTACTGGACCGTACTGGAGCGTACTATGCTGTACTGTGCTGTGCTGTGCTGTACTGTACTGTACTGTACTGTACCGTACCGTACAGTACCGTACCGTACCATACCGTACCGTACCGTACCATACCATACTATTCTATACTATACTATACTATACTATACTATGCTATACTATACTATACTATACTATGCTATGCCACGCCACGCCATGCCATACCATACCATACCATACCATACCATACCATACCATACCATACCATACTCTTCTACACTGCACTATGGTATGCTACCCTAAACAACACTACACTACACAGCAATATACTACATTGTGCTACATTACATTACATTACAATATACTATGCATTGTGCTATAATGCCCAGCATTGCACTACACTACATTTGGGCTATCCTTCACTACGCTTCGTTACATTCTACTACACCATACTACAATGCTACAAACTGTCAAACGAATTGGACATTAAGATTTCGTTGGAATCAATGCAATTACTTATCGTTGCTTCAGTTGGTTAGCGATTGCTGCGCAATTGATTTCAGCTTTTCGCAACAGAGGCCTCTGTAACATCAAAAATATCATGCAGATAGTGTGTGTAATACATAGAGCTTATGAAAAACGAAGTCAGTTTTCATACTGACGCTGTTTCACTCTTAAACCTATAAACCTAAAAATTACACTAGATTTCTAAACTACGTGTTTACTGGCGTGTGTACTACGTTTATTATCTGCGTATGTACCACGTAAAGTAGGATTTTGGTCATTTAAATTAAGCAACTATAGTCGCTCAGCCAGTTTTTCAGTCAGTCTACACACCTGTCAATGAATAAATCATTCCACCACTTTTTGTTGTTTAGATAGTTCAGTTAGCCAGTCAGTAGGCCAGTTAGTCATCTTACGAATCACTCACTCTCTCTCTCTCTCTCTCTCTCTCTCTCTCTCTCTCTCTCTCTCTCTCTCTCTCTCTCTCTCTCTCTCTCTCTCTCTCTCTCTCTCTATACAGCGATAGTAATTGCACAATGTACCATTTCAGGCACCGCAGATTTCAGACTATTCCGGACTATCTGTCGTCGTCGGTCCAGATGTTTATGCGTACGCCCTACGAAATGCATACTAATTAATGAATGCTTAACCTTTTGGCTATATAAATTTTGTATTGCGTATAAATATTTATATATATTTTTAATATGTTTTTTTGTAACTTGAGCATATTAGGTTGCATTGCATTTTTTAAACGTGTTTATAGCAAATCACAAATCAGTAAGCTTGCCTGTAAGTCGTCACAGTCAGTAAGTTTGTCAGTCAAATGTCAACCAAGACTGAAAGATGCAGGCTGAAGTATCTTTAGTACTTTAAGTCTTTAGTGAGGTAAAGTGGGCAAATCAAATGGTTTCTAAACTTGCATTTATCTTGTTTAAATAATCAAGTTTTGCTCAAATTTTACCTGATTTAGGGCAGAAACATTTCATTTTGTCTTCTGCAGAACCAAATCGAACTACGTTTATTTGCATACTTTTTCAACACTTGGGGCATTAATGGATTAATCGACACGGAATTAA
Organism: Tubiluchus corallicola; assembly: GCA_030141605.1. NCBI lineage: Eukaryota > Metazoa > Priapulida > Priapulimorpha > Priapulimorphida > Tubiluchidae > Tubiluchus > Tubiluchus corallicola. The sequence continues at coordinate 79,724 of JAQGDQ010000191.1, forward strand.
ATTTTAAATCGCATTTCAAAATCACTAATAAGTAAGAAATTTAAGATCAAAAATTGTATCGCAAATTATATGTTGAAAATTGTAAATTGAGGACAAAATAGAGATTGTTGAAACCTACACAGCAAAGTGACACCATTGAAATTAGCAAATAAAACAAAAATTAAAATTATTATTGTCTATAGTAAACCAAGTGTATGGGTTTGGTAAACCATAGTTGACTTATTTGACTTTATGTGGAGACTGAATTTTTTAAAAATGCGTGACATCAAATTATTTGGGCATGTTTATCACATTCGATCTTCAGTGATAAAAATTGCAAAATGACACAATTAAAGCACTGTGGTATAAGGAAAGGCTTTCAACAGGGTGTCTGCGGGAACAACAATATTTTCTAATAGAAGAACAAGAATTCAGATAACTTATAATAGCTTCCGCAGGAAATGTGTATTGTGGTTTGCGCAAACAAAAGTTTCAGTTAAGTCAAACTTCACAACTTTCTCACGACAACAAAACGGTAACATTTTTCTTAAATTTATAACAGCATTTGTTTTCGTGGCCAATCCTACCATAACTTTTATCTACCGAGGCAATTTACTCCTCCAGAACGGCTTACTTCTCATCTGAGCTATCTACTGATTGTTTTTGCCGTTTTTACATCAGATACATTCACATATAATCATGCGTACTGACACTTTAAAGAGGGATTTACATCAACACCCCTAGAGGTATATTTTAGTAAGATTTTGGACAGCATTGGAGGCAGATAGTGATGCATGCCATGTTGGATGATAGAATTGCACTTAGATCATTATACAGATTTGATTTACGTAAAGTTAAAACGCTTTCATTGTTCATATGCTGATTCACCACCTTACAATGACTGTAAAAACAACAGAAAGTCTACAGACGAGAGGAAAGTTCAAATGCCATGTATCATTTACGCTTCTTTTTTGCACCACAAAACTCATTGTGTAAAAATTGGGAAGAGCACGATACATATGAGATTTTCCTGAACAAAAGTTAGCTGACAAAGGTCGATAATGTTCCAGCGCCCTAGTAAGGTGGTAAAAAGCGCTATGCTGCTTGGCCATTTTGCTAAACGCGTTAGTTGATTCAAACTAACAAGACAATCTAATTCTTTGTGAGGTTAAACGATAACTGCTTACACTGATACTCGTTCTCTAACGAACTATTCACTTAATGGGTTAGAAGCTAACGAGACACAATCCAGCCAATAATGTTTGTGTAAGCTCAGCGAGTTGTGCGAGAAGCCAGAGCGAACGCCATACGGACGATACAAGTAAATGTTTTGTTAGGTTTTTGGTACATTGGCCCAGTGGTTTCTAAACTCCATTTGCACTATGGAGATACGGGACGTATGCAATATCTTTAATGACGTTGTCCCTGTTTACACGACGTGTTGTCTGATTTTGCTTCTGTGTCATTAACAGCCTACTGTCGGGGTCCCCGCATGCAATGCAAAATGCTTGACAAGAGCAGCGCTATGTTAGCAGAGCACAGTAAAAGGATCCACGAGGGACCACGACATGTATTCTGTTCATATTACAAAATAATTCGGGTCCCAGATGCGTAGATACGTTTAGTGACCACATGAAGGATGTAGCCCTGTAAAGACCACTACCACTGGCTATGTAAACTAGATCACCTCTAAACTGTGTTCTGCCGGTAGAACATTTTCTGTCTAGTGTGCCTCGGTTCATTTACTGTTCGTAATTTGCTGTCTGTGTAGTTGGTCTAACCGCAATTAGCTGACTAAAAGAAGTTTGGTTTAGGGATAGGCTATTATGCTGTTCGGAGTTGGGAAGACAGATATTTGTAATAGTGTAAGTCTTTAAATTGAGTCAAAGAACTTTTTGTAATTGTATTCCAATTATTGTAATTGTAATTTATTCCATTGGAGCCTTAAGCTGAATGGCACAACAACAAAATATAAACTTGAATAAAATAATAGGCTTGACATTAGCGTGTTCTTTAAATTGAGTCAAAGAGCATGCTAATGTCAAAAGCGTATTATTTTATTAAAAGTCGTTTATATTTTGTTGACGTGCCTTCAGCTTGACACTCCAAAGGAATAAATTATTGGAAAGGGGATTAGTGGGTCGAGGTTCCATTAAGGAGGGGGCACTAAACAACAAAACAAGATCAAAATTGCCTTAGGTCATTCTTCGGCCAAGGTATTGACAAAAAGACACTTCTGGAGATTTTTAAACATTATATGAAAGTTAGCGACCATGTGCGTCATCTGATTTTGTACATACTAAAAATCTTTTGCCTCGGGTTTCAAGTAGTTCTTTTATAATTTGCAAATGTGCATGCAACGAAATTAATTGGGAACACATTTGAACAACAAGATCCGTCTGAAAATATCCCCGATCAGTTTAAATACTTTATGGCGATACGGCAAAATAATTAGCACATCTTTTAAATCCCGAGCTCACAATCAAAAGCTTTCGCAGCTATTTTTACAACTTGAAGTTCTTGTTTTGACCTCGCAGAATTTTGCACATGTGGCTCAAATGAACAAAGCCGAAATTGAGTGAAATCATCAGAGCCAATGAACTCTTTTTTTGTTATTATTGATAAGTCCAGGTTTCTCGTTCGTTTGATTTGTCTTATTGATGTGTTAACAATGTTTTCTGTAAGATATTGCTGCAAGTCTGCACATGTAGAATGAGGTCCTTTACCTCTATTTCTGCTAACTCTTTCGGTCAAATATATCAGAACAGAATTACGGTGGTAATATAATACTTATGAAGATAATGTGCAGTTTCTAGCTTATCATAAGAAACAACTACACAGACAGGTAGACAGAAAGAAATTAATAATTTACATGGTTATAAGTCTTTGATAATTATTGTCTACTGTAACCCTGTAACATTAATCTACTAATGATAGAGGTGTCTGCAAAGTATTACAGTCTCGCGGTATTGAACTAAATTATCCCGAAAGATGGCAACTGATCACAACTCAAGTTTTAGCTGCGAAGTTTTAAATTAAATTATCCACAACCAAAAATGTTATGACCACACCTCAGATAATCCACGTTTATGGCGTGCGAACTTTGGTACATTTGATAACACCCTTAACAACAGCTACTTTATAAGTGAGCACTTGGTAAATGGAATGTTTTTAATACAAGCACTTGGCAATCCTGACATGCTCAAGACACTTAACATGAACTCTGTCTAAACATTATTCGATCTAAGTTTTGGGACTCAGTTGACCCGCCCACTTTTTTGTCCTTTTCGTCCTGCACACGGTACTGTTGGTACTGTTGGTGATGAATGTAGGTAAAAATGGCACTGGTAAAAATGACACGGTAAAATGACACAAGGAAAAGGGCACGCCAAAAATGGCATCCTAAACATGTTCGTCTTATTGTTTTCATAAAAAACAAAACGCACAACAAAGATAAGCACGCGAACATATAAAAATATACTTGTATAAGTATTATATAGACTAGCAAGGGAGCCAAAGATATTTTGTTCATTAAACAGAATTATAATCAATAACACACGAACATTCCATGTAGTGTTTGTCTACATGTCTTTAACCATGTGGCGATGGTATAATAGAATAACAAATACACGTATTTACACATGAAGCCAGCTTTACATATATATTTATATATATATGTACATATGTACATATGTACATATGTATATATAGCTTACGTATATATGTATAGCTTGCATATGTATATATATATATATATATACATATGTACACGTACAGGCAAAGGTTAAGGATAGCGTTTCTTTCCAATCGGACAATTTTCCAAGCGAGAAGTTCTCGAAATAATAAAAAAGTACTAATTACCTTATCTTTTAGCCAAGTCCTCCTTTTTCTAAAGAGCTATAACATTCTCTCCGAGACATTCTCTCTGTGAAGTGTTTCACAAATGTTTTTTGGACATGGTATTTGGCCAAGAAAAGTCTTGTAAAAAAACAGGCGAAAAACGCCCATTTTGAAGTTTTTCTCCCCCCACACCGTCTAAGCATCTGCTTCAAGATGCATGTTTTTTGCCTCCTACCTACCTTCTCTACAAAGTACGGGGGAAATCTGTTAAGCAGTTTTTTGCGTAATAGGCTTACTGCTCTGTAATAGACAAAAAATAACCAACCAACTAAACAAATAGTGTTGAATAATAACTTCCTTGACAGAGGTAAAAAGAACTAAAATAAGTACCTACAGAGTAACCCTAAACCTAAACTCATATTTTATAAGTGTTCTATATATTTTCATGTTTTTTCATTTGTGCCCTTTTCCCCCTGACATTTTTTTCTGTGCCATTTTTAGCGTGCTTTTTTCCGGTACCTTTTCTCCTGCGACATTTTAACCTGCGTTTCCATTTGTGCCATTTTTACCGCGCTCCTTGGCACTCGACATCCTGTATAGGAAAGTAGGTGTATCAGTTGTACAGATACCAATGTGCAGATTAATGCAAAAATTAATGTTCACACTGTTACCGCTTACCACGATTCAAAGTGTTTGGGTTATTAAATGTCCGGGTTAAGTAAGTTTAGCTTGTACACACTTATTTTTTGGTTTAATAACGCTCATGTTCCAAATACTTGAATTCCGGATGGCGAAATATTCATATATAGTGACTGTGTGTTCTCTGTATTGTTAAGCAATTTCTGGATTTTTTGGTGCCCACTTATGTCCACTTACCTAGTGTCATTATCAACCATTTTTTGATTTACCCGTCCAGATATCCACTGATGATTCCTTGCTGTCTAGACATTAGAAGCTGTGTGGTGCATTACCACTTATTTGATATTATGATGTAACCAGATTTCAATTTATTTTTAGGATATGGTAATTTGGCACCAAAGACAACTTGGGGTCGGATTCTCACAATGCTCTACGCAATCGTTGGAATACCCATAATGCTCTTGTGTTTGGCTAACATTGGAGATGTCCTCGCTCATTCGTTTAAGTACCTTTTCGCCAGTACGCTCCGTGTTATTCGACGTTGGAAGATACGCAGAAAGATTCGCAGACATGCTAACCGATTTCGAATGCTGGCGATGCGTAAAAAATCCGATAATATCAGGACTGACACGCCTACTGGAAATGACGTCACTCAGTCGCTCAACAACCCCAGTAACATTGAACTGGAAGTGATAAAATCAAATAATCAAGAAAGTAACTGTGGCGTAAAGGTTCCCGATAAGGAAGATGAGGATGATGATATTGATATCAGCAAAGTCACAGTGCCGGTAACTCTGTGTTTAATTGTGCTTGTAGCTTATGTCTGCTTAGGTGCACTTATTTTTGCTGTATGGGAAAAATGGTCATTTCTAGATGGTGCCTATTTTTCCTTTATTACCCTCAGCACGATAGGTTTTGGGGATTTTCTCCCCGGTGCTAGTATGGTGGCTAAAGGAGCAAACGCCCAAACTAAGTTAGCAATATGTGGAGTTTATCTTCTCCTTGGTTTGTCTCTTATATCAATGTGCTTTAATTTGGTGCAAGAAGAAGTCGCGAGGAAGGCCAAATGGTTTGGCAAGAAGATTGGAATCATTGTCGATAAAGAAGAAAGGGAAAAGAAACGACTAGAACAACTTAAGAAACAAGAAGCGGCGACGGTCGCGGCATCTAGTGGCAGCGTGCGAAGTGATCTTTATTGGGTCCAAGGGCAGGCGGCTTCTGGAGAAGTTTCGTCCTCAGATGACAAAATTGATGAAGCTGAAGCATTTGAAGTAACAGAAACGTAAATTACTACCGCAACGTCATAACTGCCTGAAGTGACTTATTTTACAGCCCCAGCACGCCATTGAATTAAAAATAATTATGACTATGGCACATTCTATGTTTGCACATATCTCTTTTATAGACACATACTCTTATAAATAGAAACATGCATCATTTTAACATAAAATGGATCGAGTAATCATGTCGTTCTTATATTTATCAACCGTGTGGATCCACTGGATCCTATTAAAATAATTTTTTACGAGCGTCTACAAAAATGAATATTTCGTGTAAGACGAAATCGCAAGAAAGAAATCGCAGTGGAAGAAAAACCGAGCTTCAATAACTTGAATTCATCTGGTTGTCTAATGTTACTTGTTGTTTAATCTAACATTTATATTTAGTTGTTAAAAAATTTATTTCGAATCTTCGCATCTGTGTAAAATCATCACTGATAATTACTACTGAATCATAATTTCAACACATTATCGTATCAAATGCCTCTGCAAATGGCTAACAAATTTTGAAAGTAGGCCAATCAGTTTTTCTGTAAGGTAAGATCAGAACTGAGTTGTGTATACAAACGGTTGTATTTCTTTTTGTGATTCCTTACGGTCAGTAAGGATTTGTTTGACGTGACATCTGTATTGTATTCATCTGTATTGAATACACAGTCATGTATTCACTGCTCCAGTCACAGTTTAAATAAAACACAAAATTTGATTTTAGATTTCCATTGTTCTTGCATTTCTTTCGTTTTGTTACAATAATTATTTTTCGCTCTAATAGCCTACTCAAAGGAAGGCTATATCTGCAGTGCCAAGGCTAATAGGATTAGTAAGAGTACGCATTTTTATTCACTTTTCAAAGACGTTTACTTATCTCTAGTTTCTCAATTTTTATTTTTTCCAAATGACTTATCAAAACCAATAAAAGCAATACTCTGCAAAAATTGCACTTTTTGAAGACCTGCCCTAAGTAGTAAAGGAAGTGAAAAAAATCTTATAAAAATGTTAGTAGCTTGCAAAGTGCTGGGCGTTTTCTCTTATTATGACCATATAATTAAATTCAAATCTTTAAATGGGAAACCCAAAATTTTTTTTAAACAATTGTAGCTGATTCTGCACATATTTTACATACAGTACAAAATTCAAGAATGACCAAAAATTTCCTTTATAATGCCGGATTGTGAATAAATGTAACATGCAAAAATGATGGCAATTGAAACGCAATGTAAATATCGTTTAGATTTATTTGACATTAAATTTGCTACCATTATTCATGCATGTTTATCAACCTCTGCTGGCTTCATCACAATGTGTTTTTATACCGTACCACGTGACCAGCTTCCTCGCAAAGCGAATCATTATCATACAAGATTAATTATTCTTGCACCAAGATCAAATATATTCAGCTAATTACTATAACTAATTCGATTCAAACAAATAAATTTGCAAATTGATGCGAAATGTTGCCTGTTTATGCTAATGGGGTAATCCTGATGTGACTGTATGGTTATTTCAGGCAAGATTAAAGTATGGTTCAAAAAGTGATTGGATAATTAAAACTAATCAATAGATTAGATGCCTAAAATAAACAGAAAAGAACGCATTGGAGGGCGGTGAGTAAAAAGAGAAACAAATTGAAGCATTGTAGAAATGCACCTAAAGTTTTGCCATGAAAAGAAGAAATCCGAACAATTGTACAGCAAACACATCTTTTGGAAAAAAACATTTTGTTTATTTTAAGATTCAGACGAAATAAAAGTACTTCGGCAATATCTTAAGTGTCAGTACAAGGTCCATCAAACAGCATTTCTGAGCAACTAACAGATTATTCGTTGTGAGTAAAAAATTTGGTTCGGAATACAAAGGCGTTCTTTCTAAATTTTGAAAGACGTGGAACTGCGCAGAAGCTGCTTGCTTTTCTCTTGCATGATTTCTGCGTAAAATAACAGCAACTGTTGCTATAAATGTTGATGTTTTATAACATTTAGAAATGTTATTATATAGCATTTGACTTATCGAAAGTTTTAGCGTTTTCTCTTGCAGTGTAGAGCTACTCCTTACGTTTTATTGAACCTAGTTAAAGCGTTCGATTCATTAATGTTTGATCAAAACTCAGCCATCCGGTAGCCTAGCTACATTCTTCTGGAGTTTAGGATGTGTGCTGTATTGTATTTCGTAATATGCAGAGTATTTACACAGCAAAAGAAATCAGAAAGCTTGAACAACGCGTTTCTCCATTGCGACTCGAATTCAGTACTCATTTTAGCGAAGGAAAAAAGTCGACCCAGATTAATCAAATAATTAAAACTGTTCAGCTTTTTATAATTAAAACGCTGCTTCAATGGCTCTGATTTCACAGACGATAAAATAGCTCACTGATTCCTGAATACATTTATTTGTCAAGCTGTAAACAAGCTCCTGTTATGATTAATAGAGTTCTGAGCCTAGACAGATACACGGCCTTTGAAGCCCACCGCCGGCTTTTATTTATATACGCAGAGACTTTTGGCATGGCTTCAACTGGCAGAGGAGAATTAAAAACGGTTCTCGTCGTATGATGCTAAGCAGACCTGTCAGAAACCATGTAAGCGCTTCCATGTATACATGACCTTTAATTAGTAGAAGCATTGCTTAACCACACCAGAAGTTGAAAACTAGGGAGCACACAAAGGTAGTGTAGACCGACGTCCCCACATGAAATCATTATAGATCAAAAAATTGTATCACATGCTGTGTAACATTGCCATAGTATGTAGGTGACAATACGCCCTACATCCTACTATGCATTTTTACCTTGTGACCTTGACCTTTAAGTTTTGAATCAAGGTTTCGGGGTCTTGCCTGTCCGTGCCAATTGTGTTGATTATACTGCAGTTTCAAACTTTTGACCTTAAGTTTTGATGTTGAAGCCTTAAAGCAAGGGATTTCTATCCCTTGCCAGGACTTAGCTCTGCGACCAGTTTGGTTATTATAACTTCATCAGTTTTATATTTTATTATCCGGACAGACACACAGACGGACAAAGAAACACACACATCCTCAATTATCTTGGTGTTGCTTTTTTGTCTGGTTTTATGCAACAGAGAAATTTCGTCATGAGTCAGCCCAGCACACACAGTTCGACACGCTTTTTAGATTCAGGTACTTAAATCTACAAGTAACGTGATTATTAAGATATAAAAGCATCTCAAATTAAGCACGTTGATTTTGGAAAGAATTCGCCTCACTCTTCAATAATTCCTAGTTGTGTTTCAGTTGTTGCCCCTAAGCACAAAATATCTGCCACTTTTTATTCTCTGGTGCAAACCACACCACTCAACTAAAAATAGTGAAGGAATCAGGAAGATGTTCATGTTTTTCAACCGAGTCATCTTCCGACTTTAATGTTTTTGGAATCATTCTTATATGGAGTCATTTGCATTATCTGTGCAAAATGAAATTTATTAGTTTTGAGAAAGCTATATAAAACATTAATCTAAATAATATTATGAAACGAGTTACAAATCGAAAGCGACACAAACTCAAGTGTAAGTCGTAGTACTATATACAGTTGCGCATTATTACAGAAAGAAAACTCTGATATTCGCGTCTAAGCTTTCAAGATTATATGCCATCATTATCATCTTATAGCTGCTGTATTATAGCTGACCTTAAAAGAGCGGTAATAGTTATGTTTGCTCACGTGTCGAAGCTTGCGAGTTAAACTCATTCGCTGATTTTGAAGAGCTTTTTCATCTTTCTGCAAACAATTTGAGACAAATTGTGAGATGTGGACATGTAGTGGCAAATGCTAATAAATCTAATGCTGCTGCTTTATAGCCAGCAATTCTAAAGAGGTCTATTTAGTTGTGTTGTAAAACGGCCGTAAACTGGATAGAAATTAAAAATTCTTCTCCGTATCAAAATTTAAACGTGAACTTTTGTCAATGACATATCAAGGAGGTGAACCCAATATATACGCTAATGTATGTATTATATGTGCCGTATCTTAATACATGACCAGACCATAACATACCATGAACTGATGTGTGCCTGAATGCGCCCGTATTTGTTACTATCTTCACACCCGTTGAAGGTAGACATTAGAAAGTGGTCAAAATCCTACGAGAGAGAAGGGTTTGTGAGCAAGAAGAAAATCGTGTACATTGTATCCCCTATCAGCCAGTAAAGTAGACGGAGTTCGTCAGCATTGTGTTACTATTTTTGATGCCGAACGTAGGTCACTCCACTTGAAATCTGTTTGTTGTGTTAAAATCACGAGGAGTTATTTTTTATAATTGTTTGAAATCTCTTAATACCATATTGCATTTTTCGCTGTTTTTGTTTGTTAGTTTCTATTTGCGCATTAGTCAAACATTTCCCGGTGCAATATCTACTGTTTGAGTAATATTACTTGTTGTTTGTTGACGGTGAGCGTAACATATAATGAAAGTATGTTGTAAACTCATGTAATACATTTTGCATTTTGCATAATTTTGTTATAGATCGGAACTCAAAATTGACTGTACCATTTTGTAAAAAAAATTAAGGTCAAATACGTATATATATGTATATGTCAAGATATCGTTGATGTATATATTATATATGATGTGTGTATGTATGTATTATATAAGTGAGAGCATTACACACTTGATACATAATAAGTTGCAATCTGGCACTCACTGGCTGGGTCTACTTAAAGTGGATGGAAGTAGTGAAACCACAATCTAACTGATGATATAAGCGGTGATTTAAAATGAGGTATTGAGTACTCAGCCGGCAGAGGTGTCTTAGTTGCATTCAGATGTGATTATATCAGACAGAATCAGTATGGCGAATGAAATCGCCCACAGTCACTTAGTGCTCACTGACCACTGACCAGCCTCGGCGTTACTTGACTTCGATCACGAAGACAATTCGGCTATTTCCTCCTCTGACAACAAAAATAATATATGAATATGAAGTATATGAATGGACGTGAAAAGGTCTAATGAAAGGTCAAGAAGCGGTGATAAAATATCTGAAAATAGTTTTGTCTGTAGTGAATCACTGACTACTACTGAATTTCTAGAAAATTAACTATTTAATAAAGTTACAGAAATTAATGAAAGTTGTAGAATTAGGAAATGAAGATGACAATTTTTATTCTTGTTTTAATGAACAACGTTTCTTTGCTTTTATTGTAGAGTAATGATAGAAAACTTTCCACACTTTCAGTCAGGCGTTTTTGCATATTATAGTATTAATTTACATATTTGCGCATAAAACTTTTGTAAAATTTTACTCCACAAGCAACTTTTTGGTATTAATAACATTTTTTCATTCTTAGGCAATTGGCTCTACTGTGACGTTAAGCTAAAATAATTTTAGTTATCACAGCCTAAATGTAAAGTCGATGAAGCCAAGGGGTTTTCAGCCATTGGCTATGTATTACAGTAACTGATTACTGTAAAACAAGAGGTTGCTAAAAGCCATAACCCGGCCATTATTATGGCACCATAGCACCTTACACGGATGTTGAATAATAGTTCCGCTACAGCAATACAACGCGAAATTTCATGGAAGTAGCTCGGACAATTTTGCGCGTGCGCGGTATCAGCAGATTCATCAGACCAGAAGGCAGAGTTTAGTAATGGTTTCTGCTATAGCTTCATGTTTCGCTTTGGGATACAGATTATATGTAAAAGATCACAACTGTTAGTGAAAAAATTCTCGACTTCAACTAATTCACTCAGGAATTTCAACAGGGCTGACCAACGTGCGCGTGATGATGTAACCGAATTAAAAAGTTTTTAACTTACACGAAATTTGAGTTTTGTGTCGCGTTTGAGTTTCAAAATCGTAATCCTGATGCGACTAAATTCCCAGTGATCAGCATGTAGATGAAAATGAAATCGATAACGTTTTGCGATAACAGTGTCAGTACTCACAGGTCTAATTGCCACGTAGAGTGTTTTATTGGTGACTAAAACATTTTCACCCGAGTGGCGAGACAAAATTATGGTAAGGTATTTTGAATCTAAAAATTTCGAGTGAAATATTTGCCGGAATTATCATTTTTGTGGTTCTGACGGTTTTACACATTTTGCATAACAAATTTTCAGCTAATTATATACACGTTATGTTGTTTATAATTGTGGTTTGTGACTGTAATTAAGATAATGATAAATATGATGCAAGGTTTTGAAATCAAACGCAATACTAATATTAATTTCTAAATTATTAATGGATATTGACGTCATCGTACGTTGCACGTTAAACAATTTTCTTCAATTTGCAACTTTGTATGCTGTTGCTTGTGTATTGTGTAAATAGACCATAATAGACCATACAGACATTCTTTGAAAAGTCAGAAAAGAATTACCATTCTCCTAAGCTTGATAATGCAAATTTGTTAAAGACGACAACACATTGGCTTTTTGCAATTGAACAACTTTTCAGGCGAAATTTTCAGTATAAAGTGTAAAAAGGGTTGTTGCTCAAGGTATGGTTCAGAGTACATGCTCCAGGGTTATTGTATCGAATTCATTTTTTTCAAATATGTAATTACTATTAAGAGAAGAATCCAAATTCAACAGAACAAAGCCATAATAGAAAAGCAGTAGTTTAAGAAGGATAAGAAGCCCTCGCCACAAATGCAGTGCTGTGAACCTGTAGCGCACAGGGAGCAGATTTAACCATTGACTATGTTAGACAGATATGAGTAAAACAGCTTAATTGCATCTTTACAGTGCGATATAATTATTTATACATCCAGTAAGCCCATAGATTTAGAATAAAGACACCTGATGTCCTCGCAATTTGTAGCCATATTGGAAACAGTCGAATTAAAGCTTGCTGACCAGCGATCTTTCAAACTCCTTCCATTATCAGGAGGTAATCAATGTATCCAGCCGAGTCAATTATTGTTTGGTTTCGCAAGGAGTCGGTAGGGTAGCGAGATTGTTCCAAATTAAAAACAAATTATATATACATTTTGATAGGCTTGTGCTAGTGGCAATGTGTTTACTTGCGCTACTACCTGTAGGTTTCTCATTGTCACTGTCAATAGATCGGTAGAGTGGACACAATAACGCCTTCATTTTGATTTCATGTAACTAGGTATAATTCTCTTTGCCACCATTGAGGCTGCTTGAGGATGACCAATCTGAAGTGTCAGGATTAGTCAAATTTTGCTGATCTATTCGATTTTATTCCAGGGTTAGTAGTTCAATAAAACATAACTTCAGACTGTTTAACTCACCACAGCGTCTATCTAAGTGTGCATTTTTTCCGATTGATTGTGCTTTAACTAAGATAAGAGGTCAGGCCTCTTCTGTTACGTGGCTGAGGTTGTGCGTTCATATCCAGTTTTTGCTACAATTTTTCGGTGTCTCTTCCTTAATTAATTAACCGTTAGCTAATTATTGTCAGAATGCTGTTCCTTTTATGTGTTATGTTGCGCCTAACCCTAGTCCTAACCCTAACCCTAACCTTAACCTTAACCTTAACCTTAACCTTAACCTTAACCTTAACCTTAACCTTAACCTTAACCTTAACCTTAACCTTAACCAAACCCTATCCCTAATCTTACCCCAACCATAACTCTAATTTTAATCCGCTTCACGAACCAATTTACCTGGTATTTACCGAGAAAATGGCCGCCAAATAATCCCAAATTCTTTAACGTTAAAAATTATAATGAAAATCAGCAAACAGCTAAATGACCATAATACAGTACGCTTAGAGTCACATAAAAGTTAAAAGACAAAAGTCGATATTGTGCCAGTGCCCAAATAACGATAAGAAAGTATTGAGATCTGACACCATAAAGAACTTAATGTCACTGGTTACTGGATGGATCCAGTGTGTTTGAGAGGTGTTTTTCAAGTTATACAGTATATAGGAATGTCGCTTTTTCTTTGGAGACTGACAGACCTACCTTTTGCTATTTTTAAAGTTGAAACTAACATTACATGAGGTAATGTGAGCCGACTGTGCATAATTCCGCCTTATTAACTTTTTTCGTTCTTGTAGTTTTATAAATAGATTTCATCTAGAGAGTAGGTTTCGCAAAAAGGGAATCGTGGGTTAGAAACATTACCGATGTGACTCAAGAAGCAAGATATGTGAGTCCTATAATGCTGGTTGTCATGAATGTGGGTCAGGTTGCATCTGAGCCACGGAGTCTACTGCGTCACGTGGGTAATAAGGGAAATGTTGTGATCCATTTTTAAACTTCATCATTGTTATAGTTATAAGTGTAAAATTGCCTTGAAAGCTCCTGGCGCATTAAAACTGGTGTTTAATAGAGCAGGGTGAGTTTTTAAGCTCCAAGATAAGTGACAAGTGCCCTTAGAGACATTTTCTTAGCCAACAGAGATAACTTTGCTCTTAGTTGTAGACTTAAAATCTCTGTCCACTTTTTTATCCTCTGGGAAACGCGTTTTGTCAATAGTTTTCTCGAGATTTTTCCAGTGGATGGTGGCAGTGACGAAAGTGGTGGTATTGGTTATAGTGGTGGTTATAGTGCGGTGGCGGTTTTCGGTGGCGATGGTATTAATGGTAGTGATGTTGGTGGCGCTGGCGGCTGTGGTGTTGAAGGTGGTAGTTGTTGCGGTATCGAAGTAAACTTACAGATGCTCTACCTGAAGGAATTTCTTATAATGACACTGACGTATGCTAGTTACGTTTGACAACGTTATATGTAGAGGTGTATAATAATCATGATAAATTTCAAGATGACTGTTGCGATTAGTATTTATAATAGTAACGACGGCGTTGGAGGCGGGGATGGTGTGATATAGGTTATTTTGTTGTCTGACGTGTGACGTAGGCTTAGCATTAAACACAAATGGCGGTCGCGTCTATGGTGATAAGGTGCTCGGTTCATGGTTATGACATTCATGTTTAAGCGCTAAATTATGAATAACGTGCATTAGCGTCAAAATCATACGCTGCTTTGAGCATAATAATTATCAAAATTAGCGGATACAGACAGGTCATTTGATTAATTATTCGCCGAACTCATCACTAATTCAGCCAAGTTATCGCTTACAGTTGATTCAATTAAGAAAGGGCGCTAACAACATGGATATTTACTTACTGCGCCGCTCCATTGGTTTCTCTAGGGAGCTAATTTAGTCATTGGCGTTGATGTAATACCATGGATCTTGATTAGTAGTCCACATTTAATAGGCACATTGTGGTCAACTGTTGCTTGACTTTGAAAGTTAATCGTCGCAGAATTTGGTTAGCTACGCCGTTTTTTCTTACGTACCATTTTTAGGTTAACAGGTAGGAAACAGGAAGCGTTAAATTGTTCAGTCAGTGGTTTTACTTTTTGATTTTTGCTAGGAGAGCGAGAGTAGTTATAACC
This sequence comes from Tubiluchus corallicola, assembly GCA_030141605.1. Lineage (NCBI taxonomy): Eukaryota > Metazoa > Priapulida > Priapulimorpha > Priapulimorphida > Tubiluchidae > Tubiluchus > Tubiluchus corallicola. The sequence continues at coordinate 94,790 of JAQGDQ010000191.1, forward strand.
TTTTTTAGAAAGTTGCGTCCTTCTGCTTTATAAGTCACATCTGGTTTCAGCTGATGTAATTAAACGCGTTCTCAAATATTCAGTCCCATCCCGAACCTCGTTCCCGAAGCTCTCGTTCCCGAACTTTGTAAGTTTATAATATTTAAAAAAACAAAGTTTGCTTCAGGTTTTTGAGACATGTAGAAAAAAAGAGCCATTTGTCAAGTTATTCACAACTGCATAGCGTAATTATTAACGCTATTTAATAAAAACGTCGTGTAAGTATTTTAGTTAGTTTAGTTTAAACTTTATTTATTTATAGTGGATTTACGAAACAGACTGCGTCTGATACAGGTATCTCCACGGTGCAAGTCCTGAGTGCAAAGTGCTTGTAAAAGAATAATGGGCATCATAACTAATAATTATCACAATTCGATAAAACAACTGACTCAGTTACAATCAGCGGATGGTGATTAAATTCACATACATGAACAATATAAACACAACAATTTAAAGTCTTAGCATGATTATCTTTTCGCGGCACGGAGAAAGAGACTGCGTTCAGGCATCTGTAAGAGTGACTAAATTGTTATGGTGTGTGTGTGTGTGTGTGTGTGTGTGTGTGTGTGCGTGCGTGCGTGCGTGCGTGCGTGCGTGCTGCGTGCGTGTGATTTACCAATAATGTTGGAACAATTTGCAAAAAACATATAAAAGAATCACAACGTTTTACAAAAAAGGTTTTCTCATTCGCCCAGCACATAATGCTACTTAGTCAGTGTGCATTATTTTTGTTTTCAACAAATATTTAAATTCATAGCAAAGACATTATTGTTACGTTTACTTTACATTGCTTAGTGAAGTATACAGACGCTCACGTCAAGTTTTGATTACTCAGACATCAAAGAGAAATGAGGGAATGCACTTATTTCCCCGTTTTATTTGTCTTCACTGTAAATATATGTTTTGGATGATGTTACGTTTTTTAGCTATGTTGTATGCATATCAGTGCCGAATAAATAATAAATAAAACCCTACTACTCGAGAGCAAGCAACTTAATTAGGGTAATTAATGTATTTATTACCTGGCATACTGCCACGCAGTGTGTGTATTAGTCGCACATCCTCATAGTCAGGATTAGAAAAGTCTAGACTTTTTTCGTCCAGGATTCTGTACTCGCCTATAATAACAGCTGACAGGACTAATTTCGCTCTAATTTTCGGGGTTTAAAGATTAAAGGTCAAGGTCAAACGTTTTTCTAGCCTCAGCCTTACAATCAATTAAGAAATTAGTGATTCTGAAATCAACTCATTTGGCGAGACACGAAGATGAAGATTAAAATAGCATTATAAGTGATTTTACTTATTTTAGCTGTGACAAAACTGTAGACGATAGAAGTTTAATAAATTAGTGAATAAATACAGCACACTAGATCAGTCAAGTTTAAAACAAATTAAGGAAGCGCTTGCAACTACCTAGTCGTCTCTCTTGATTCCAGTAGCATTAAAAACTAAATCAAACATATTCCATGATGAACAACAAAAAGAAAAAAGTGTTATGTCTCTATTACTGTAGGAGAGTCTGGTAGCTACAATACTTCTATTATGTGTTGTTTTTTAATATCTTGTTTTCGATGTACTTTCATTCAGTTTTTTGGACTATACGTTTAAATCTGCTCACAGTTGGGATTGCTTAGGCTTGGTGATTAATAGTGCAAAATAACTGACTTCGGGTTTATTACCAATAAGCGTAGTGAGTGTTGAGCAAAACTAGAAGCAATAAATGGTGTTTTATTGATTACGTATTGGCGCTGTATATCGTTTACCTGTACAGTAGAGTTGCTGACCATTTCTAATGACCCTGTGAATAACCCAATGCGTTAACAGATTATGAGGTAAATAAACAAGGTGTAAACAGTAGCTAACTTGGACCAATTGCAGCTTTTCAACTTTTAAAAGGTAATGAGATTATTAAAGAAGGTAGTTATTACAGGTTTTATAAAAAGAGATGGTTCGATGCGTTGGAAGATTCTTATCTGATAGTTTATATGATAAACGGCAAACCATATGAAATTTAGAGTTTTGGTGTATAAAAAACAACGAGTTTTTCATTTGCTGGCAACAAACTGCTTCAGATTATCACAATGCAAAACATTTTAGAAAAATATAAACACAAAACTGAATACGCAGAAATTTTGTACTTATAAGATGTTAGGATCAAGTTTACTACTTGACGAACGGGTTATCAAAGAACTAACAAAGTGCTGATGAAGGAAACGGCATTTCTAACTTCTTAGACTTGTTTTTAATCTGTTACTATTTGATAATCGTACAAGGAAGGCCTATAAAAACACAGATTTTCTATAATAGACTAGTTGAAAATCCTAAAAGGTGCTTCTAGAAAGTTCTGGCTTATATAAAGTAATATTACAACTTTTTTCCAAAAGTGGGCAAGATAGCCATTCTTAGAAATTTGACTATACTGAAACTGCAAAAAATGTTGCCAGCTTGAAAACTTAGCGGAAAGGATACAAAAGTGAAAAAAACAAAATGATTGCCAAGTTTTTGCGCAAACTATGTAAATCAAAAGAAGTTACCAGAAATAATATTAAGAATATTAATTGTGATATCTATTCCAGAGCAGCTGTACAGCAATTCATTCCTGTTACTTTATTTCAAAAACGGCGCCGTTTTCAAAAAAATCGCCGCACAAAACAATTGTAAACTTATATTAGCCTAAAAATTTATTATAAAAACAAAAATTTTTTTTTATCAAATCGACCTTGTTGAGTCTAAAAAACTACTACACTTCAAAAAGGACACAAAAAGACTTTTAAGATGTGCATAAGCAAAAAAGTGGCGACCGGGTCCAGCATGCACAATGGTAAAAAATCGCTCGTTTCGCCCAGAAGTTATGACACTCTGCACAATGCTAGAGCTCATCAAGCTGATTATTTTTTTTATTGGAGTCAATTGAAGATCCTCCAATTTGGCCGCCATTTTCAATATGCACGGCAAGGAGGCTGGTGCTAGCATATATGGGCGACATCTTAGCTGTTAGTGCAGATAAGATGATGATTTTAGTGTGTAAATGTAGTTTTCAAGGTCAAGAAATCCACATCTGATGCTTAAAAGCACATATGGGATCACATATCTAGAATTCGAAAGTCATCATCCTTTCTCCAGTAGAACATGCAAAACAGCTAATGCATTATGGAAACGGTCTATGCAGCCGTATTTTAAACCTTGTTGCCATCTTTTTGGGAACCTTTAAAATGGTGGCCATATTGAATATTAACCCAAATCCTTGATTTTTAAAGTATATATATATATATATATATATATATATATATATATATATATATATATATATATATATATATATATATATATATATATATATATATATGTGTATATATTTATGTTTATATAACTATATAATTATATATATAATTGTACTGCAATCATTATCTTATTCGCCTTTGGTATTCAATATAACTAACGTATTACACAGATGGCTGCAGTCATCATGACAGGTATATGATGTCATATACGTATTTTTAAACATCACATATGGATTACTCACCTCGAAAACCTATATTTGGGCACCAAGATCGCCATCTTATTTGCTCTAACAGCTAAGATACAGTTTTTAAAACTATCAATAGCCATCTTCTCAGCCATCTCTGACTTTTGATTGGCCTCATATCCTCGTTGAAATTATTTGTTCTGGGCCATGTAATAGCACTTCAAAATTCAACTTGTCATGTCGTCAACAATACTTATATACAAATACGAAACACTTTTAAGTTACTGGCGTGATAATTTTTCAATTTTTTTAACGTATTAGAAAGTAGCAGCCTAAGGTAAGCAGCAAACAATAAAGTGAACAGTAAGGTCAGAAGTTTAAGAGTGTGATAATTAACTTAAGAGTGTAATAATCTATTTCAAACGTTTGTGCAAACAACGTGGCTTATAATTCACGCTGTTCAGGAAAACCTGTTTCGCATAGTACAAAGATTTCGTTGTGCTGCTATTCTCAGTACAATTATACAGAATATGTGCCTATCACGTGCGCGTATAGCTCTTTTTTTCAATAACGAATTGATTACCAGTTTGTCTAGGAAATGCCTTACCTGAGTAATCCATCTAGGTATGCCCGGATGCTCTGAAAAATTTATCTTTATTGAATCAATTCTGTTGAGCAAACAAGTTATTTTTAGCAAACACCTGTTAAATTATTAGCACTAAATTTTCCTTACAGCATCTATAGCTCTTAACTCCGGTAACCGTCACGTAAGCTGCATACGTGTAAGAGATGTTGGACATTCCTTTATCATAAATGTTTATTTCGATGATGATGATAGAAAAGTGAGAAAGTGAGTGAGAGAGAGAGAGAGAGAGAGAGCTGAAGCGGGAGTGGGAGAAAAGGGTACAGGAGAGAGGAAGAGGGAGAGAAGATGAAGAGAAAGACGAAGAGAAGCTGGCTAAAAGAAAGAGAGAGAGGCTGAAAGTAAGGGAAAGGGACAGAAAGAAGGAATCAGAAAGAGGAGGGAGAGAGAGAGAAGGAAAATTTTATATTTTGTAAAGCCGGCTATTCTCGAAAGACCAAACTTTTAGGGAGAAATCTGTTTTAATGTCATAAGAAATATGCATGAACAGGTGTAAAAACAAACAATGAATGATGAAATGAATGGCTCTTTATTTGCATAAACTAAGCACTTTATGTATTCAGGCTTTACTTTGCCAGCTGCTCGTCTACCAAATATTAATATTACTATTGAACTTGTCACAAGATGTGGCAAAATTATTTCGTTTCTATTTTTTCACTTCGTATTTCAAATCAGTCTTTTTTAAATGCATTTAATGCAGGTAGTCGCAACCAACAGTTGCAAAGGTTAACAGGTAACAGGTGCATGTTATTTACGCTATCAAGCATCAGGCACGCTATTAATTCGTCTGTTTAACCAAACACTCAGTCAACAATAACAATAACAACAAAAATGGGTAAAACAATTAACCCATCGAATAACGAAGTGCTATTAACGAATAACGCATAACGAAACAAGCAACTATAGATCAATCACGGATCAGATGAACGGTTGAGACGACTGGCGGACAGGGATGGACAGTAAAACACAAAACCGGTAAAAGTTTGTCAAAATGTAAATAGACGCCAAAATTTATTTAACCATGACACAAACACTGAAAGAAGGTGGCAAACCTGTAATTGGCAGACATACAATTTGCAAAAAAAAACAGGCATGAAATAAACGCATCTTTCAATTAATTTGCGTATTCTTGGCGATCAAATTCACCATCCAACTCACAGTGAGCAAGATTTAGGGTGATTGTTTTCTATGAAGTGCTCCTTGAGTACTCACGTGCGTTTTGCCTTGCTGTAGGAGGGATATTTCAAGTATATCGATAATTTTCATGAAGAATTTAAACTCAACACATCCACTAAGACAACAACATAAATTATTTATTACGTTAGGAACTTGAAAGAGAGATACAGAACAAAAAGTTAAGGTCTGTCCATGACTGTCCATTACAGCAGGAGTTTAAAGGTCTTGCTAGGTAATATCTACAACGCGCATTTCATGCACTCTTGTGTGCATACAAAAATTTCAAGTCACCTAAAAACACTTTTCTCAATAAATCTTAGGTATTTTGATTTTTTTGCCATTGTTCTACGTGACTTAAGTAATCATTTCAGTACTTCACATTTTTGCCAAATTGCAATATAATTACTGCTGTATTTTGCGTAAAATGGTTATATTAACACGACAGATGTCATCTTTTGTGACATTCGCATGCCATCAGGTGAGTTTAACAGTTTTAACAGATTTGCTATAGTTAATAGGTTTTTGCAAATCATTCACGCTGATTCATGTCTTCCAGTTTTACTTCCATTGCTATCTTACTTGGAATGCATGTATCCTCGCCAATATGCCTGAATAATAATAGCAGCACCTTGTAATTTTAGATACTGTTTTCTTTGAACAAAACCCCTGTATGTAGCTTGCATTGTAATGGCAGCTAATTTCATCGTCAAATATCGCTGAAGCTGCAATTTTCCAGTATGCCAAGCTCTAAAATAAGACTGGATGGTGCACACATCTTTCATTTTTTCGTCTCAAAAAACCTGCGTAGTCAATAAATTAAACGAAATTAGCATTTTTATCATTATAGCATTAAGATAATTTTACATTAAAATTGAGATAATTGCTTTGTGCTCAAACAATAGGCCAGTAATTTCGACTATAGTTCAGTCCTCTGTTTATATGAGTTTTGAGACGACTAGTGCGTTTGAGGCATAAGTGGCGAATGAACCAAACTGTAAATGAAAATATGTAATGTGTACGTATCTCTCTCTCTCTCTCTCTCTCTCTCTCTCTCTCTCTCTCTCTCTCTCTCTCTCTCTCTCTCTCTCTCTCTCTCTCTCTCTCTCTCTCTCTCTCTCTCTCTCTCTCTCTCTCTCTCTCCTTTTTTCCTCCTCTTCACTGAAAGAAAGGATGTCGTTTCTCGTTGTTAATCATTATTATAATCATCATCATTGTCTTTATCATGAATCCTATTGCTATTTCACAAATGGAGCAGTAAATAACCTCAGGACTTAAAATAAAATTGCAAGCTTTTCTCGAATCAAGTTTTCATTAAACATAAGTGATCCTTAGAATTTTGTTAGGTCAATTTAGATTTTTGCTAAACATTTATCGTCGTTATAAATTTCGGTTATTAATTTAAGTTCAACTAAAGACTCAACTCTAAACACTGTTTACACGCATGTCGCCACATTTAATAAAATAATGCAGACTTAAAATTATTCAGCTAATCACAGCGTTGCAATTTAGTGAACACTTAATAGTATAATAACTCCCCATTTTATTAATTATTTGTAATTTCAATTTCAAGATTATTTATTCATGATAGTCCTGTTTCATATCAAGGTTCAGTCCCGACCTTTATGCCTTTCCTTTACTTGGGCAAGTTTGGATTTAAAATTCAATAATAGTGCGTTTATACCATTATCAACCTCCCATTTGTTGCTGTCCATTTCTGACAATGGCATAGAATGTAAAGTTTTATTTTTTTATAAAGCTATCTTTTTTCAAAACAGTTTGTCTGGGTTATTTAAATCTACCATATCAGCTTCTCGAGACTGGTCTCAACCAAATATGAAGCCCGCGCTCTGTTAAGCTCGATGGTCGTGTGGCTTCAAAAATTCAGCCCAACTTATTTGCGGAAATGGGGATTTTCAGGCAATTAGACGCTGTCACGCCTCGCAGGGTCCACCAAATCGCTTGCCGATTTATCCTGCCTGCATGCTGCAGTAGGGTGGACTCTAACATTGTCTACTTTGTTATTGCTTTTCATAGTGAATAGACTTAGAGCTGTCCGGAACTACAAATTGCGAAACGTATGCTCTTTTCACTTGACGTAGCTAGTTGGTCAAGCCGTTTTGCGGTGCAGGTATGGAACCCGTCAAAAGCTACTTGTGCATTTCTAGATGCGCTCTCCGTTTAATACTTCAGTTATGTTGGGGCCGTGTATTGGCAGTGCAAACTGCATTAGTAACATGTGTAGCATGAAACAACAGTACGAGTGTATAATGAGAGGACATGCCATCTAATGACAATAAAAAGTTTAGGTCTATATGGTAATGACTACCCCAGGGAAATAGTTGAGGACATAGATTGATTTAAGATTCTTATTTTTATGTATAGGTTTTTTCTAGAATATTTTTAGGGTTATGTCAGTAAATCTGTCTAAAGAACTGCGAGTACATTGCTGTTGGCATTGGTCATAGTTGATTTCGCCAATACGTCACCATTTTCGCATTTTATTAACGTCATGACCGGAGACTAATTTAAATATTAGTTTAGTCGGCAGTTGCTCATTATATAAATAATTAAAATTATATAAATTTGTTATTTGTCATTTATGTTTTTTGGCTCTATAGCTGTATGTAATAGCTCTGTTTTGTACTTTTGCATTATGTTGTTGTTTTGTTGTATGTATGTCATTGTGGTATAATGTCTATGCGAATAATAAATTCAGTTCTAAATTTTATTCTGTAATTCTCTATAAAAATGCACACTTTGGAGCTTACCACTTTTAGCTTTACAATATCTTTTTAGACAGGCTCAAGAAAGTTGTTTTTACTAGACAGACAAATTGACTTTTTTGCTGTATGCTGAAAGTGAATGTGATGTCGATCAACTTCGATTAGCGAAATCCGAGATGTAAGCAAAGTTGAAGCCTTACTTTTGTTATTGATTTTTTTTATTAAATTTACTGCAATTGCGTTCGCCTTGCATTGTCCGTTAAAGTATGTTGTGAACGAACACATCTGCAATATTATACTGGTCACTGCTCTATGAAGCATTCAATAGAGCAGAGAACTAAATCTCATAGCTGACCCACATTCAGAATTTAAACTTGTGCAAACACTTACGTAAAAATTACATAAGCATACATAATAAAAGTATAAGAACAGATAATAAGAATGCATAGAATAAATTGAAATTCGATATAAAACTTTACAACAGACTGCGGGTTCATTTTGCGCGAGTCCCATCACAGTTCTGATATTCGATTCAATAAGGAGACCCAGCAAATTCTCTTCTACATTTAATAATGCGCGTTTCGTGTTGTAAGCCAGGAGACACGCTTAACTCAAAGCCGTAAGACATATAAAATAAAAAATTTACTAAGCAAGCCCTTAAGCAAAACAAATGCCGTCTTTAACTAAGAATCAACATATTAAGTTAAGTTGCTTCGGTCTACACATATGTATGAAATATGTTTCAAACTTAAGGTTCCACTTAAGTCTTCAGACAAAATATTGTTCAGGTGTTTGTGAAAGCGAACCGCTTTACAGTTTGATTGATATCACCATGAATAAGAAACCTCTGGACGACATTCTTTGACGACTAGCTCTTACAGTCATTGGCTCAGATTTAAAAAAATAAAAATTATTAAAATAAAAAAATAAAAATTATTAAAATAAAAATAAGTGATCCAAGAATGTATGGCACTATTCTCCGAAAGCGAATGTCCATAAGATTGGGGAGACTGCGATAGTTCTGTATAGTAAGGAGTCATTAGAGTACTCAGCGAAGATTCAGAGCAAAGAGTAAGAAGAAGAAATGGATTGGTAAGTCAGACTTTTGGTAATTCAAAAACATACAAATGAAATAGGCGCGGTCAAAGCAGGAGCACTGAGGGACTCCAGACGAGGTATCAGTTGAATAATTAGAGGAATTCTTCTACAACAATATATTTGCAAACAAGTTAGACTCCAAAGAAGTTCGAATATACATGGCATGTCGTTATTTATTGACATTCTTCACAAATATTTTGAAATCCACATGTACATTATAGTAGTTCTATTTGCAACTTACACGTATGGGGAACATAAAACATACAAAGAATATTCAAGTTTTTAGTGAACACATTTTTATTTTTGTGGGGAAAATGTATTTAATCTTTGTTCATTGAGTCATATTGTTTCATCATTTCTGTGCAGCGGGGTCTTCCACGCCGCTAATAGGGAAAGCATGGATTGGGCAGTGATTATGGTGTACAAAAAACCAGAAAAATCTAATGTTTCAGTGTTCAATGTTGCATAAAGCTAATCCAGCCGTATATAGGTCAATTAAACGACCCGAATAGTTTTACCAATTTATTGAAGTAGTTACCTTTTAATGTATTTTCTATTTCTGATACACCCCACATGGGTGAAGAAATATTAAGCACGTAAAACGTTCATATGATGTAGCAAAACATTAAAAGTTAAAATGTTCATTCATGTTTGTGCTATACAACCGTTATTAAAATGTGATTGTAAGTAATTATTAATTGCATATGAAAAGCCGACAGTACACAGTGAGGTACTGGTGGAACAAAACACACGATCTGAGGAAAAACAAAGTTTCTCGTCTTCTGTTTAGTTTACGAAGTTTTTCTAAAAAATGGAAAATGTACTCAGGGTAGACACTTAGCCATGTTGACTCTGGCTTGCAGAACTGGAGGCGAAATAGTTTAAAATAACAGACGCGCATTGATCAGTCGGTTTGACGAACTGCTTTCATAGTACCATCAAAATTCAGCTGCTCGAAAATATTGAAAAACGATACATGATACGTGTTTGATAAACCTTTCGAATGTTATCACAAAATTAAGTACTGGTTACTATGTAACAATGAAACATCCACATTAACACTTAAAGTTAATCATAGTGAGGTAGAACTGTGCTGATATACTGAAATATAATGCTGATAAGCTCACAAGGAAGTGCGACTGAGTGTAAAGTCATAATATAAGAGATAACAGCATAGTAAATGCTGGAAGTGTGGTCCGTTAACTTGTACTCCCAGACTTATAGAACCTTCGTATAGTATAGTATTGATACTTCTTGATATATATGCATTGTTTCCTCTGGAATACCCTGTATATATGTATATAGGCCCAATTGTAAAAGTTTGATTCCTACTGGCTGTTGCAGAAAAAAAGATACTCCACACACAAGCAACATTGTTGTTAGAACTTAAAGATAACTGTTGCTGATCATGAGACATTCGGGGTGCCAATGGTACCACTCATGCGGGATGGGGTCAGATGATGGTAACCAGCTTTGGGCGACTCATTATATTTAGCTGGACATTATATTTTATAATTATAAAATTAAAAATAGCAGAGTTGTCACAGATATCTACTGACACAGCAGTGCTCCATCGTTTTGTTTCACGACACAGGAACAAAAATAAGTATCCATCAAAACCATTCAAAGCACGAATATAGAACAAGTACCCGATACAAAAGTAAAGTGGATAAATTACACGTAGTGTGATATTGTTACTTTTATTTATTATAAATTTTTTCAATGGAATCGAAATTTTGCGTTTTATAGCGATTTGATATAAAAGATTTATAGGATATGTGTAAAGATTAGAGAAAGCGAATGATGGTAAAACTAACATGATAATGATGATGATGATGATGATACCTTTGGTACAGTATATAAAGCAAATATTACCCTTATTTTCTTTTTAATTACATTTAGATGCGGGTATTTTAACCAAAGTTTTCACTATTTTACATCTAAAGTGTGAAGCAACTGACATTATGCATTTTTATAAATCTATCTTCGTGAGCTTTTCTGTAACAATTTCGAAATGACGCCTTTTATTTTATATAGTTGTTTTATTATGATATTCTAACAGCAGAATATTAGGCCTATCTCATATGAAACCCTAATATTGTTAGGTATTCAGCTTGTACGTTTGCAAGCTCTTAAAGTAAAACAAAATTGTTTTTCCTTTGCGTTGAACCGAAGTACATTTTTATAAATTATTAAAGGAAAAATCACGAAAACTGCGTTTGCTCGGTAAATTTGCCGGCTAATTTGTCAAGTAGCTGTACCAGAGCGGCCATATTACGTTCTATGAAACACATGCGTTTTCTTCCCGTAAATCGAACAATAAAATTAGGGGTTCGGGCATTCTCTCGTCCACTCAATCAATGCGAGGCTGTAAACCTACAGCAGAGTGGAAAATTTAGGAAAATAACACTTTTGATTGTCGCAAAAGTTAGAGAAACGACTAGAAGTGTGCGGTTACGTTAGCCTGGCCTAACAGCCCTTATCTAAGCGAAAAATGTTACTTTTATCTGTGCTTTTGATATTCATTTCTTGGAATTTGTTTTTATTTACATATGTAATTATACAGATAATACAGGATGGCTATATCTGCAGAAATATTATTTATTGATGTGCAATGCACTATGGGCACCATGCATGCTGTTAGGGTTTTTATATGATTTATGCTGAAATAAACCTATGTAATCTGGTCTTACACGGGTACCGTAGTAGTGTGTACTTCAAATGTCCGAGTAAGAAAAGAAATATCAGAAATATTGGAGCTTGAAGGATAATTTGCAATAGTTATTGTTATGTCTTGCAGTGAATCTCAATATGTGCATTTATTTTGACGTTGACGGGATGAGAGAACTAATGAGAAATAATCATGCCAAAAACGCAATAAATGTAGCTGTGAATTTTATTTTGAACTTTTCGGCTGTTCTGTTAAACATCCTCAGCCAGAAAAACCTAGAAACAAAAACAGGGCTGGTCTAACTTTAGAATAATGTTGTAAATTTGCTAACGATATCGCCTTCAAAAATCCGTATCCGTTGTACGTATACGTCGAATTTAGAAAGATTCTATACGCAGCCATACAAAGTAAATATAATCAGCATGAACCTTTAATAATCATTAGCATAATAAACATAAAGTCTGCAAAACGTAGAAGCAAAAACTTGAATGCAGCGAATTAACCAGTCACGAGAGGATTACTGAATCCACGATTATGACTTTATTATTCAATTTCAGTTACTTGTAATCATGTTTAATTCCTCAGTAAAGAGGAGAATTTCAGGAATTTAATTTTCCGAAATTGTCTCTGTACCATGTTGGGATAAAGACAGACCACTCAGATATTTGCAGTGAAATGCAGTAATCAGGCGCCTGAATGCTTACAGAAAAACGTACTACTTCTGCGCAAGCGAATTAGAACTAAATGAATTTTGATTACATGGTTCAGTAAGCAAAGTCTTCTGGGTGGGTTTGTTGGTTGAATGGACTTCTGTTCTCTTAATTGTGGACAGAACCGAAGACCTGTTCGCTGTGATACCAATTAAGCTCAGATGGGTAAATTATTTTGACAAATTTCACTCCGAACAATTTGATCATGTCATTCCTGCGCGAAGGAAATTGAGAAATGTGCTTGCTGTGGCATTGAAGCTATAACGATTTTAACTGTGAGTGAAATTTGGTCGTATTCCCAAAGGGTGCCGCTAGTCTAGATAGATGGCAAAGTTTTCCGCATTTTCAAAATAACGATGATCATTTTACGGAGTTGGCGTCCTTGATAGACGCAAGTTCTTGTCTTCAAACACGGATAAGTTACAGTATAAAGAACATTCAGAGTTATAAAGAAAGAGAGAGACAGAGGTATCCAGGGAGAGTTGAATTCGTGTATATCCATTTGACAGCAGTTGAGTAATAGGTATGGTAATGGTTATACTGAATGTTCTTTTTGTACAAATCTCCCCAAACAGGATCAATGGCCTCTCGAGATAAGGGGTTACAGTGACAAAAAAGAAGAAAATACTTGCCCCTAGAAACAGGGTTCGTATCCATTTTGATAGTGATATCTATCGACATTCTTCTTGAATCGAGTTTCTGCTAGGTTATACTTAGAGAAGCAATTTTCTGGCAGCGAATTCCACAGATCAGAAACCTGGGAGAAAAATGGATTTATAAGTAGCTGTTCTACATCTAGAAATGTTCAAGGAAAGTTATAAGAAGCAACAGAAGAAAGAGTGCAATGAACAAGTAGTCGCCATGTCGCCATCAGCGTTTTGAAAACAGTAGTGATAGTCCTAAAAGCATCTTCCAGAGAGAAAAGACGCTTAATGAAGCTGACGATGAGAAAGCGGCTGAAAGTATTCTGAGAAGGACTTCGAAACTTACTCGAATGAAGTCATACTGCAAAAATTTATGAAAAATGTAAGTCAAACTGCATCTGCTAATATACAGGTAAAAGCAATTGTACAGTGGCGTTTGACGTTGTTATTGTCTCAATCACAATTGCAATAATACTCCTTAGTATGTACTTATATGAACAGCTGGACACTTACACCCCCAATCGTCGTTTTATCCACCACTTCGTTCAACCAGCCTGTCTGCCATGATCACACATTTTGTGTAGGGCTTTTCCACGCAGCGAGAACATTAAAAATCCGCGGGCTGTTTTTTGCACTTAGCCTCATTATCTGCTCTGGTATTTTGAGAAGTACCCCCTCAATGACAAGTCGCCTTTCCGATCGACTAGAAGTTTGTCCAACTGGACTAAATGTAATTTGAGATGTTAACTTGCCATCGAGGCCTCACGCAGTTGATTTTATATGAAGTCATGCTGGGGTAATTATTCCATTTTAATCTGAGAATGAAACCCGCACTGAATCCGCGCCACACACTGACTATCAATCTAAAATTCCAGATACCAGGAAAATCGGAATGTAATTGATTCGAGGATAACAAAAGAAAAAAACCCGAAAAATCCCACCTTTTAAAGCTCCGTTTACGGCTAGCGTCATAACAATATATATGTCAACGTCACCAAGTATTTAAAAATATAACAGAATATGGCTCACATGTGGCTAGATTTGGCGTGAAATTATTCATTAGAGAGAGCCAAAGCCGTAAAATGGTACAATTTGGCATGCCACAAACTGAGATCGAGCATTCAGCGGCAGGCCATAATTACTATAGTTGGTTGAGGAGGGACCGGAACGAAAGACTGGTTTTACACCCTATTCGCTACTTAGGGAATTTATTTGCAGATGCTAATTACTAGTCATGTGAGAACCATAACAAGTAATAATAGCCCTCTTTCCGCAAGTTCCGCATTTCTAAATATATTATTTAAAACAATGCTCTATTTTATTCATGCTCACATGGCGCCATCATTCATTAAAATGAGCGTAACTTTACATGATTTTACTAATTATACAGTTTGTACCGGATTTTTATTGCTAAAATTTTCTAACTTTTGCCCGAATATCATAATGCGCCCAACTTCATGAAAGCCTTAACATTTTCTTTGAATAAACTATTGTAATTCGATAATGTTGTTGCATTAGAGGTACCGTCTTTGTTTATATGTATTAAATCTTTGCTCACAATAGAGAACCATAAGCTTGATAAGCTATTAGATATCTAATCAGTACAGCGTAAAACGAGTGTGAGCCAAGTTCATATGTAAATGCGTCCTTCCTTAGTGAGGGAAGTGGCTGGATCAGTATGGCAAATGTAACCACAGAAAACCGTCAGCGATCACTCATACATTTATTAACTAGATCAGGTGTTGCTCAACTTCACAGCCAAGCGTACATGTCCATGCATGCAACCATTCTCAATAAAATTGTTTTAGTAGGAAGATAAAACTAAGTTAACAAAGTATCATTGAATATGGTACAACTGGACCAAACTGACAATTTTAGCTGCTATCATATAGAAACCCACAGTACAAACACCGTCATACAATAAAACAATGATCGAATATTAAATTCTATATTGCCGCATTGTATAAAATGGCACCAGTGGACTATTAAAACTGCAATTAGGAATTACAATTACCCAGAATCGGACAGGCAATGTGGGCAGAACTTATTTGAAATGTTAATGATAACGTGACCTATAAATAGCCGAGTGGGATTTGCAGATTTAAGTGTATAACTGAAGCACTGCAGCTACTAAAAGCTTGTAGAAAAGTCAGTGATTATTTTAATATAGACTAGTAAAGTATTTGCAAACATAAGCGATTATAAAAACCAACAATGTTTAAGCGTGAAACAACAAAAAGTTATAGGATATAATTTTACGTTTTCCGATCGCTTATTGACCTCTGTGACCGTAAATGTACTTGATTTCTTTCTTGTCTGTCATGAACAGTTTTTATTCTCACAGCATACAGTCGATACCTAACAAATCTAACTTGCTAGTTGTCGCAACAAGTCATAATTAATTCAACACTTGTTAGTACCTTAAAGAGGTAGACTTACAAGTTTAAAGTGAGTTAATTTTTGTTGCTCGGAAAATTTTGTCTCAGCTAGCAACACTGTTATTGTTATCGTCGTTCCCGTTCCCATTCATACAAATATTTTTGTTAAAAGGCAACTATATGAGACTGTTGTCAGTCAGTGTATGCTCACATTGTTCTATGAGAGCTTTCTGCACAAATTTATTATTTATTTCCTTTATCTGGAATTTAATATTCCCCGCAGTGATGTAACATTAACCTTTCTACAGCCAACCTTCCAATTTTTTAGACTATGGAAAAAACGTTAAGGTCAAGATGACGGTATTCAAAGACATTCCCTCGCAAATAAAGTGGCAAGTCTATCACACAGTTCCTAAAACTATTTCTGTGTTTGTTATTATTTGCGCCGGTTGCCGTCATGTTTGTCTGCATAACGTTGCGTATACACCACTAGTTGGACTAGCATCAACAATTTACATTCAGTTACACAAATAGTTAGTTTAGGCTGAGTTTTGGTCCCATTGAGTATTAGCGATGGTGTGCATGATAAAAAGCGCCAAAGGGAGAACCGCCATGAATGAACAAAGCGGAATCATTAATTTATCTGTCGACATATATATATTAATCACTTGCAATCTAATAAATTAGAAAGCCGTTGTAGAGTCAACAGTACCCTGAGCGCAATATCAGTCTTTTCAATTAGTGTTGATCACATCTTGTCTCTTGTGACTTTACTGGTTACAAACTGATTTTGCAGTACCTATAGTATTCTTTAATTGTTTTGAATCGTAAAACGTACTGGCGGATGTTATCTTCAGTTTTTCAATTTTAATTAGTACTTGATGGATTGTCAGGGCTACTAGATGTTTTGAACGCTGGACACACACCACACATTTTACAACTGAAATCGTGCGTAAGACGATTTCAAAATTCCATTGATTTCGAAAACAGTAACAATATTGTCAGTCGAACGCATGCTTGATAGGTACTTTTTATGGTTCGTTCAGACATAGAGACTTCTCTCGTAACTTGTTGCGCAACTTCTCTCTGAGAGTGTAGTTGCAGGTGTAAACGACTTGGCAACTTCTCTCGTGACTTACTGCACAAGTTAACTCTCAGCAGCTCTCGTTGAGTTTGCAATAAGTTGTGAGAGAAGTCTCTACGTCTGAACGCGCCATTACATTGCTCAAACGGCTTCCGTTGTGCGTGAGCACCTATGGCATTAATAAGTAAAATGCTGTCTGGCAATAATGCCTATAGCAGAACAATGAAGTGGTTGCGAAGCACCTGAAAGCGCAGTAGTGTGGTTTGGTTTTAAAACAACGAAATTTTAATCTTCTTTGTAGATTAAACAGTTGGTTGGTATCCGATAGCAAGTAAATGTTCTTGCTGTATACAACTACAGTGCATAATCTTCTATAGAAACCTTTCCAACGTGGGGACATTTTTAACAGACAACATCGATTTTTGGGACGTTTATCAATTTCTGGTATATTTTGTTGATTTGAACTAACAGTTTGTTCTCAGATGTTTTCAGCTAAGAGACTGCTACAAAATGGTTCACTATTTTGGTGCTAAATAACTAGCTATAATGGTATGTTTGTGTTTGTACCAGTAATTACAGTACAGAAATGTATTGCAACTTTTGTTGTATAGTAAAGGTAGAGCAAATTTTTCTTTGGGCGTCAGTAATCTATAGTCCAGTCTAGTCCTCGCCTCGTCTCGCCTCGCTTCATCGAGTTGTATTGAATCGAATAGTATTCAGTCCCATCCAATCCAGCTCACTCCAGTCTAGTCCAATCCAATCCATTCCAATTCAATCCAACCCAATCCAGTCCAATCCAGTCCAGCCCAGCCCAATCCAATCAAATTCAATCGAATACAATCCGATCTAATCTTAACTAAAAAGCTAAAACTAAAACACTGCGTCGACAAACGCGCATGTTTGCTATTTCTTAGTGTCAAACTCAGTGTCTGTAAAGGCAGCGTCTACTGTCTCAGTGTTTACGATCTAATAACCTCAACCTCAGCACCTGCAACCTTAATCACCGTAACGAGTAACATTAAAGTTATGATGTTTTATGCATTTTTCTTTCCATTTCACTGTTAATCTGGCAAGCAAATGCTGACAAACATTTTAGTTTTTTCAGATTCTGCTTATACGCTGATATGAATACTTGCTAGGGCTTTTAACGAAATTACCAAAAACTCGATGCGGCAAAAAAGATGTTATCGTTCCACTCCGATCTGGAAACTGACAACAACAGGCACGGAATAACAAAACATCATCAGCCGAAACGTGCGGTTAAGTAATGTGTTTTGAAAAGCAAAGCAAAAATTTGTAACGAAACTAATAGAACTGTGCAAAAAAATAGGCTTGCAAAAAAGCAAATGCTGTTAGATAGACGCATTTGCGGACAATGTTATTTACAGAATAGTTTGTGTAAATAACAAACTCGTGCAAGCAAAAACCAAAATGAGAACAGGACCATTAATTAGGAATATTTTGATAACCCATGCAAAGTGCATTTGCCTGGGTATTAGCATGGATAAAAGCATATGTTTGGGTCTTAGACCTGACAAAACTGCGGTTATGTTGTGGTTCGAACGCAGCAGGTATTGGCTATAACAACCCAAACACAAACCAGTTGTTTTAAAGTCTTGTGGATGGTACATAATTTAAATGTGGGTTCACAGAATCCAGAAAGAAGAAAACATAAGTTGTGCGTCAATAGGCTGAAATGCTTTAAGAAGAAGTCAACATATTCTTAATAGCAACACAAATAACGTTTAAATAAATAGCCTGCAATAAATGAAAATTTGCTAAAGACAAAAAACTATTCGTGAGGAATTAGCGAGTAGTTGAAGCGACGTGTGTACACGTACAAAAATGGAAACGTATAATGTGTAATAAATAAAATGGAAGCAAATTTCTTTGTTGTGAACTATTTGTATAAATACTGAAAAACGTGTTTAAAAACGTGAAAATCAACGTAGAAAAATGTCTGAGGGTGTTAGATGTCTCATCTCACATATTTTTTAAAATAAAAATGAATAAAAAGAATTGCATTGAGCGGTTGGAAAGTTGAGAAAAATTTAAAAAGAAAATTAGAGGCATCAAAGTGCATAGGGACTTCTAAGACATCCTAACACTCATTTGCATTTTTTGTCAAGTTGCGTCACAATACGTGTGGTAATGCAAGACTTGGTTATACTTCTTGGAACATCAGTTTCACAATTTCGCACCACGTTATAGCCTCCTTGCCTTGGGCTTCACCTAGTCATAGCGTCGATTACTTAACGCTTTCAGTTTACATTCCAAAACGTTTTATTGGATTGGTGATTAATTGGCAAATATTTAACATGTAACTTTGGTGTACTGACAATATTCGCTGTCAGTTGTAACGAAGCCTGTAGCAATTAGACTTTTGTTACTTTCTTGACGTAAAAGCATATACTCCATCTGGACAACCTCAATCGTAAGGATGATGCAAATACGTACATAAATTTTAAATTTACGTTTTATATAAAAACCGTGTTTTTCACCGGTGAAATAACCCTGAGAAATTTGTTTTAAACTTATTTAATGTTTACTTTTTGCTTTCCTAAGCACGTGGCAGCTTTCTCAAATTTCTTGTTAACTCTTTCATAGAAACAATAAAAGCCATTGTCTTCTCTGTGAGTAAACGTGCGTCTTATCAGATTGCCTATTAAGTTTTGACAAATTTTGATCTTTACCAGTTAACTTATCGCTTTTTACTAACTTATTATCCAGTTAATATCCAGTTATCATCGTAGATAACAATTGTGTAGCCGTTTTCCAGGAAACGCTTCCAACCACTTTCCAACGTATTTGACCAGTGTGGCTTCATCAGCATTGAAAGCTATAAACTCTACAAATATTTAGTTTTTCAGTTTTTTTCCTAAGAAATGAAACCACGAGAGATACTGTCTTTTGTGCAGTTCGTGAAGTATGACAAGATGTTTAGTAAGCGGTAGAGCTCATGCTTCTGTTATAATAATGTACTTAAGGCATTTTGTAGTATTTATGCTAAACCATTAGTGAATCTTTATGTTTTAAACCTCAATGACTGTAAATAGTAAAAAAATCAGATGTATCGCTACTTTCGGAGACAAAACTGGAAGTTAACTTCTCAGCTGAATCGTACGTGAAGCCAGAATCTCCTTTCACCATCTAGAGTGCTCGTTTCCTCATGGACTACTTCTAAGGATTCTTTAGAAGTAGATTATGAGGAGAAGAACAAACCAAATGTTGAAAGGAGATACTTGTATAGGAAGCCTAGAGTCAGGCGCAGTTCCGTCTGGCTCTGCTGCTTGATCCGTTTATCGTCCGCTACTGTCGATCTTCACAATTTTTAGTACTGTGGTGCAGTTTCATTTAGCGATGTGTCGTCCTTCACCAAATGTCACTGTATGTCATAAAACATGTGTTGTGCAATCTCGCATAATATGCTTGCAACTATTATCACTTTCTGTAACTTCACCATTTCTCACAGTTTTGTTCAAATTGTCATCAGCTCAACTCAAATGCTTGATCGTATTACTGATGGCGCCTCCTTTTTTCTGTAATCTTGGTAAGCTAATTTAATTAGCTTCAATTGTCACTGCATTCAACTGCAATGGTGGTAGAACCCTCGCATTTCTGCTAGAGCCTGCTACTGATCATCACTGAAACCTCTGAAGCCAGACATGAGTATTTAACATGTTTCTTGAATATATGATGATGATGATGAATCTTTTATTACGCCTCTATGTGCAGGCTCAATACAACAATAATTAAAAATGAAACCATGTGCAGACATTAGTGACACACATTAATAAATGCATACAATTACATAAAAAATATAAGCAACTGTACAAATTATATACAAATAAACAAATGCGTATGTACAAACAGATACGTTAGGAAGTACAAACTATATACAAATCGTCACCCTATTGAATATATTGCAAATATATATATTGTATTGAACATTAAGCTTGGAAACTAACTTTCAACTGCAGGACCTTGGCAATGTGGATGCTTGCGGAGAGACCGGAGCCTGGCTCATTATCAGGGCTGAGTCTTTAAGATGAGCTACTGTGAGTGTTTATCCATCAACGAGGTAAAGTCAGAATCGGTATGGAGAACGAAACCGCCCAGAGACAAGTACTAAACCCAGGCAGTCGTAACTGGCCTCGGCGCTCCTCAACTTCGGTCGCATAACACGCACGTAATCACTCGGCTATTCACCCGCCTCTTGAGTTTGTCAAAAAATAACTCGCGATTTTGGAATTTGGCTAAGCAAAGTGAGCACGTGTTTTCTGACTCCGCATTATGGAACAATGACGCAAAACTTGCAGATTGATCAATTAACGACAAGGCTTCAACGTGTGAAACATGTGCATGCATGAAGGAATTGAGTACTTTGCTTGTAGTTGTAGGGCGAGCATTCACTAATGCGGATATATGTATGCATTTGCGTCGTAGAGAGTGTGATTTATGTGTAAACGACTTCTGGTTAACGTAGTTTAACGTTGAGAAAATGAACGTAACTTTTGCCTCTGGAGTTAGTTCTGGAACTGTCCCCTTTACACGTCTTATTGTAACTGATGTATATTTAAACAAGTTCATAAGCTTTAAAAGTTGCTATATTTTCAAATAAAAATGTTTTTTGGAATCCTCAAATTAGTGACTCTGTATCAAGTTCAAAAATTACTTATAATGATTATTTTTTATTTGGTTGTTCATTTAAATTGAATTAACGCTACAGAAGTTAGCTTAAAGGACAAGACAACTCTTTATTTACATTAAGATAAAAAATGCGTCTTGAAATTTTGTGTCACTGATATGCTGACTTTACATTAGCAGTAACGCTGGGCAAAACTTGTAAAATATTAAACTCCCGCGCTGATCGTTGGACACAACCATTCTAACGGCCAGAAAATTAGTAATTAATTTAGGAAAGTTAAAATAAAACATTTAATAAAGCATTTATTAAACAAAAACATAAATTACTTTATCATGCCAGTAAGATTAATATAGGTAGTACGTTTTTGGTGAAAAAGTAATATTTTTTGGGTCCACAGTAGCTGAATATTTTAAATTATGAAGAATTTTCTTTTCCAATTACATATTTTTTTCAAACCCAAAAGCTCAAGACTAAGTAATTGAAATTTATATGGAGAGTTTGTTTGGACGTACTTTAAAATTCATTCCCCTTTAAGTTTATTAAAATAACAACAACATGAAATCAGTAATTATTTGCAGCGAGATTCGTAAATTTCTCGGTCGCTCAACTCTGCACCAGTTGGCTTTTAAATTCTAGGATAAAGTTTGCCTGAACTGACGGAATACTTGACAGAAGTTATGACAACATCGTAGTGGAAATGGAACTGGCTAATTCGGGTCGATAAGCAAGGGCATGTTGTATGGGGAGCAGACAAAACCTGATCACATCATCTTAGGCTGATTTCTCCTATGTTCTATTATGTGGCGCTGTTTTAGTGGTTCTGATTTCACCTTCAAGACCAACTTGTGTGTTTTTTACTAGTGTTATACTTTTCCTTATTTTGGCCTCTTCACCCAGATTGCATGGCATCTAGAACCGATCGCTGACGAGGGGAATTGATTAAGTGATGTGAGGAAACTGAATTTAATGGCGGCCGGTGATCAGTAATTTGGCTTGATGAAAATGGGACATTTCAGTTTGTAGACTCGCGTGGCGCTGAACCGAAATATTGTGGCAGGAAAATTGATTAGGATAATGAGCTCAGTGCACTGGTGCTGGTTTCATAACAAAACATAAAACATATTTCATCTTTACATATTTCGCGAAATTTTATTTCTTTGCGTAAAAATGACTGTAGCAATGAAATGAAAAATCGAAATTCATTCAAAACACGTTCTAAATTTATTTCAGTTGCTTTTCATTTTTCTTTAATTATTGTAAATGCGGTAAGCATCACTGACTGTCAATGCTAAATTTCATAGTCGAAATCAATGCTAGCAATTCCTTTCTCCCGAAAAACCATCTGTTAAAGACCTTTAGACAGGTTATTTAGTTTCAGCTATAGGTAAAATAATGGTCAACCAAAAAGGATTCAGAGTAATGTGGTGTAAATGCGCAGACTGAGATAGATAGAGCAGTTGAGAAGGGACGCAAAAAAATCAAAAACAGTAAATGAACATAAGTATAAAATGACGACTCGAATGGCGGTTTGATTTCATATGCACAGAAATCATATGCAGTCGGCTTATTTTGTCTTTATCAGTTTAGGTTGTATGACTGTGAAGATGTAGACATAGAGGTCATGAAAATCTGAGGCAAAGGTCACCTTAAAAATGTAAAATATTTGGTCCTGTGTGACACATGCGGTACGTTTGGCATATATTATTGCAATATGCCAGATAAGTATCCGAAAAATGCATGAAGCCTCATATCAAATCAAATTCAGAGGTTACCAAAAGATCAGCCAAAGCCGTCACCAAAAAGGTGACACTTTTGTGTAGGGTTCTACACGAATGTGGCTTAATGCTGCAGTGAGTCGGTCTACTTTTCCAATGTAGTTAATTACCAGAGACAGGATGAGCATCTAAAGAATTATCTAAAGCCATCTAAAAAAGTTATCTAGCACAAGTCACTGCGCAGTGTTCTTTTGATAGTAGGAAAATATCATACGCCACACAAGTTAAAATATGCAACCCTAATGTAATTCCAGTATCAGATAAGTTATTCTGCTTAAAACAAACGATTCGGCCGATCTTCTTGGTCCGACTTTTTCTCGCCAAATTGAACTTTTCTGGTAGCCCACTCGACTTTTACGCATTCTCCTTTGTACCCAGAGCAAACCAGTCACTTAGCTGGCCTTTTTGGTCGATGTGGTTAGATTTACCCACGGCTCTAAGAAGATATTTTCATATAATTCAGCGCTTTGCAACCGTTGTCGGTGTAGCTGTTATTGTTCTCAGTGTTACCCCAGAGACCAGTGATAAGAAAATTGATGATATTTCTAGTTTCTTCACAATAATCATTGATCACTCGCGGTGACGTATTGTGAGAAATACAAAATAAACTAAATTAGTGTATATGGTAGTACCGTCATTAGTGAAAACCGTAAACAAAAAAATAAATTGGTGAATACCGTGAAGTACTTAATTATTTCTCAAGCAAATATGAACATCTGTTTTACGCAGCTTATGTGGATGCACGGTATAGTCGTTTGATTTTCAGTTCTTCAGTATTCTTAGCTTAATTATATGAATATTAATAATCAAAACCGCACATAGCTTAATGATAGTGATGCTCAAAATTTTATAGTGCTTGTATCAGAGCGAGAACACTAAAATTGTATAGGTGTACTATTCTTACATATTAATTAACTTGTATTAATTAAGAATATTTAACTATAAGATGATGTTAAGTGTTGAACTGGTACTCGCACACCGTAGTTCTTAAATAGAATAAATACAAAAGTTCATTGAAAAAACAGCGGAGGAATGGCGAAGATCGATAGAAATTTTAGTTCCCAAACCAAATTTGGCTAAATGGCAGAGCAGTTTCACAAGGGAAATGTCAACGTAATGTAGTACTCAGAATTAAAGCATGTATTTATTCTAGTTTTGAGTAGCTAGATTTTCCGATTAATAAAATTAAATATTATTCGATGTATTATTTTTGTTTAAAAGCCGATTTTTCCACAACTTTGACAAATATGTGTCGTTAGTGAACTTTGAAGCCATGTGTTGTACACCTACTTGCAAGCACTACTAAATCAGCCCCTGATTCAATGTAAAACTACAAACACCACATGGGTTGATTCCGTAAAATACTAAACGAATGCCTTTACTTTGAATTACACACTAGTGCTAAAGTAATTTGGCATCGTTTTTGCTGCTAAGTTCACTTTCGCTGACATCGGGTGTAATTGCGACCCAATAAAAACCTGCTAACAGCGACGCGAAAACGTTGCAATTGTCAGAATGAATTACTCTCTGTTATTGAGTATTGACCGGTCTTGTTTTGTATGCGGTGTGTCAGGGTGTGATGGAAAGAAAATTACCACAATTTTTCGCGCATGCTATACCAACATAATTATTTTGCGTTTTTAGCAACCATTTTCTAAAATGAGTTCCTTATTTTATAGACATGCCATGAGTGAAGTGATAAAAACCTTGTTATTTTAATAGGCAGAATTTATGCTGCCGTACATTAATTAGCATACATTCATGTAGTTAAAAAGCACGCAATCAAGCATACAGCTAGCATAAGACATTCATAACTTTTTTCCCGTTTTACAGATCGTGCCGCCTACAAAAAGAAGATATCTATTGAAGGGACATCTGCGCTTAACGGTCTACAATGGCGATCTGGGCAATCAAGGAAGTGATATCTGAGCATTGCCGATCGATCAGAGAATTGATTATAATTGCTAGCAAGGCTTGATTAGCGCGGGATATTAGCCAATTACTAGTCTCAGCATCGAATGTCTTAACCAAATCCACTTGTTTGCCTGCAAGCAAGAAAGCATAGCTTCTTATGACAATAATTATAATAACTTATATGTGAGTATGGCTTTGCCGAAGCCACAAGAAATGATGTTTAAATGAAGGCACGCGATTTTTTAATTTAATTTCATTTTTAATATAATTTTAATAAATTTTTGCCTTTGTGGTCTCCCTAATATAAAATCCTTACTGTTTCTTCACTATCTTCCAGTTAATTTTTAACAGTCGCCAATTTTTGGGCTTTTTGGTATAAATCTGATGGGTAAGGGTATAAGAGGTCTTGACCTCATATTGGAAGCAAGCAATGTCAGTTAATAAAAGCAGGTGACAGAACTATTTCCGGCAGTAGGGGTTCTGGAAGGATTTCGGTGTTAATCCTTCCTATATGTTGTTCCACCCAATATGATCCGTCGTCGGCGGAGCACCGTCTTTTCTGACCATCGTCATGAGCAGTTTAAAGATTACTGTAGAAAATTTGCTGCTTTTTGTTTCTCGCACATTGGCCTCTGCGGTCTGGTAGTGGGATACTCCATAATAGGAGCTCTAACTTTCCGAGCTTTAGAAGCTCCTTACGAAATTGTTACCCGCAATTCTGTGAAGAAGCTCCGAGAGTCGACTATAAACGACCTGTGGGAGTTGACCATGGAGTTGAACGTTTTGTACGAGAAAAACTGGACCGAAATGGCCACGGTAAAATTGAAGGATTTCCAGACACAGCTAATAAAAAAGGTGAAGGAGGGATACGATGGCAAGGAAGAGGAGGGAAGGAATCAGTGGAGCTTCAGCGGAGCTTTCCTGTATTCTCTCACTGTGATAACCACAATTGGTAAGGTATATAATTAATTAAAAATTGTACGTCCAAATAGTATTAAAAACTTTATATTCTAAATTCTGAATACAGACATTTTGATATCGATTCTGCTGGCCCACAAATTAGATTGTCGATTACAATTGTATTTTTATTTATAATATAAATAGATTTACTAACGTAAAAGTTACTCAAATAAAATTGACGTAACTCTTTGAGCACATTATTGAGAAATGAAAAACCGCATGTAACGCCCATTGTCTGATAGATATAGTCACCAAGCTTACAAAAATTTCAAAAAATATAGTCTTGGAGTTACGTAATTACGGTTGCTCGAGGATCGGGACAGGATCGAGTTTCGGATCGAGATCAGGGATACGGATTTAGGATCGCGGTTCGGGTCAGAACGAAATGTTCGTGATTATTTTCCTGACCCAAACCAGAAATATAATTACATATAGCAGTAAAATTAATGCAGATGAAAGAATTACTGCGAAATACCGCAGTTTTAGCGCCGACAAGTAATGTAACAGTTGCTTTTCAATTATTATAAACTTTTAAAGTTCGGGATCTGGATCGGGGTCGGGACGATACGAGATGAGTAGTTCGCAAGTGAATGTTCGGGAACGGGGTTCGGGATTTGAAAAAGTTCGGCAATTATAAATGTACAGTACCCTTAGACTTCTGCCGATTCTCCAAAATGCATTTTTATTACGTTTGAATTACTGCTGTTGTCAGGGCCTATTTCAGCCTAGGCGAGGCCCGGGGAAGTGGGGCATATGAGGCCCCATCAGGGGGGGGGGGCAAAGCGCCAGGGGGCAGGCGCTACCATGTTTGGCGCCCAGAAAATTTTTGAACTGCTAGAACGCCGGAGAAGCATTTTCGAAGAGAAAATATGGAGTTATACAGTTGTTAAAGGAAAGAACAATTGAAAGAAAAACTGTCAAGACCAGTCCTTAATACTTGTCAATACTGGTAAACGGCGCGTGTGCGGCAAGAGAGAGAGGGAGAGAGAGACAGAGAGAGAGAGAGAGAGAGAGAGAGAGAGAGAGAGAGAGAGAGAGAGAGAGAGAGAGAGAGAGAGAGAGAGAGAGAGAGAGAGAGAGAGAGAGAGAGAGAGAGAGAGAGAGAGAGAGAGGAGGCAGTATGTTCGCATAAAGCAAAAAAAATTCTACCGTGGCGCGAGGTCCCCCTGGAGGGTGAGGCCCCGGGGAAGTATCCCCACTTCCCCCCCCCCTTGAAATAGGCCCTGGCTGTTGTTGAGATACATAATTTATAAAGCGCTTACAATGCCACGTTTTTTATTGCTTTTACCGCCCACAAAAATTGCCCCATTTAGCCTGAAGATGATATTAACACGAACCAAAAGAAGCTAATTTGAAAATGCGATTCGTATTCCCGTATGATTTGGGTTAATTTTGCACTTTGGCTCGTATTACTGATATTACATCATGCCTGATGTAACGCACACCCGCAGGGATAACACAAGTAACAGAATTGCTATGTATTATATCATGTCGCTAGTCCCTTCTCTTTATTTCTGTAGCATGCAAACACATCAATAATAATAATAATAATAATCTTTATTCAAAGTCGTCTTTTTGGATGAACAGTTAACATAAGCTCCAAGAGCTTTTGGGCCGACTGTACATAACAATCTACAACTACGTAACACAGACTATTATTACTCCACTCTTACACTAAATGCTATGCGCCAGGTAAAGCAACAGCAGGCTCCATTTTTAAAGTCCCATTGATATGACCCGGCCGCTGTATCGAACTCACGACCTCCCAGGCGGAAAGCGGACGCGTTACCACTAGACTAAACCGTCTGGTATACTCCGTTGGTACGTGCGATATTTATACTTCAATGGTAAAAAATGCGATTGGAGATGACAGTTTGATAGTAGTAAAGTGTAGAAGAGTGATTACCGAACACCCTCTCGGGCAATTTTTGTCGGCGGTGAAAGCAATAAAAAACGTGCTGCTGATACTAACATTTTGTTATGACAAGAGCTCCTACTTGGTATTGTAGGCGCTTTATAAATTATATATATCCACAACAGCAATAATTCAAGCATAATAAAAATGCATTTTGGAGAATCGGCAGAGGTCTAAAGGTGCTGTACATTTATAATTTACATGCTGACCACCCAATGCTAAGCAATAGGTATTGATACTATAACTGCAATTATCATTTAATTGCTGCTGCCTAAGGTTTGGGTTGGCTAGTGTACCGCCGTCAATAGTTAACTCAGTGGGGTATAAAGGAAAAGCGAAGTGGTGATTGCAGAACACTGGAGTTAAGTCACCGCCGCTACTTGAATAATAAGTCAATATAGGTCATTGGCATGCACGGTTTTTGTCGAACAATAGCTAATATACCTACAGAAAGTCTGCTGCAAAATTATAAAATGAAAACCTTGTTTTGGGGTTCTTGAAAACGATAAAGATTCATGACTGTGTTGAGCGCAGAGACTGATGTTTATTTTTGCTAACCACCCTGTTCTTCAACAAAAGCCGCTTTACGCTAGCAGCGGTGTTTAGTAAAAAACTGTAACGTGATTATGAATACGCAGCATTTTCGTTGAATTGATTATAGTGCAAGTTTTTTTGCAAAAAACTTCTGGCTGTGGTTTCAGTTTCCATGCACCTCGCCTTTGAAGTACTCGATACACGCGGCCTGAAGGGAAAAAAATGCAAATCCATACCTGCAGTTGAATGGCTGCTTAGATGAAGAGAGTCGGTGATTTTTTTGCTTCAAGTAAAAAAGCGTGGCAAGTTATTTACAACAGTATAAGGTTTCAAGCTCCAACATTGAAGAGTCTATACCATTTATTCGTAGATATTTCAGTTTATTCAGTTTCTTTTGGGGTACTGGATCACACTAGTTGAGGTCAACTTGTTACTACAGTATTACTAATAATATCATTTATTTATATTTACAAAGTGATTTTAATTACATTTTAATTACGTTATATTTATGTTACAAAATTTACATTGTGAGTATTTATTTTGATAGTTATTCAGATAAGAAAATGTATTAGTCTTCCATATAATAAAGCCCATTGAGAAAATTCCACTACGTCATGAATATAGTAATTTATGTACACGACTATAATGACATCGTTTTATAAGTCAATACCCCTAGTCAATTAGGAAAAATTGTGTACACGCAATTACATCAAATAGACAAAACGGTATTAACAGTACAATTATTAACTATATAGTATTAGAAAAGGAAAGACCGATATTAAAACTGTTAATTTTAATTCTTGTTATCGTTGAGTGAGTGAAAAAACGCAGACATTCAAACTAATATGACGCCAGAAGTTAACTAGAACTCATTTTTTAATGTTATATATATTTGCTACACATGTTGGCGGTTATTTTACGGGTTTTTATGTACTTTTTTCGTGTAATTTATATATCTGTTATACAAGCATTCATTTTTAACATGTGGATGATGTGACTTATGCCACTGATACTCTAATCAATGAAACGTTAATGCAACATGGCATGGCGAATTAGTGCCAATGTTCGCATAGGAAAGTGATGGTGATATTAACAGGTCCCTATTGCACTATTAACATCGTTCCAACATCCCAGAGGATTTACTCATTTTTATTGATATGGCAGATAGTTGTAGAGTAGTCGGTTATTAATCACTGATTACAGGCTTTATGGCATTTTCAACATGATGTGTGTTATTTTGATTAATTGACTTTGAGTAATAATTATATTGTGGTGCCTCAAACACATTTATGTAGAAAAGGGGCAGAGCTACATGCATGGAAGCTAAAGTATATTTTAGATCTATTTTTAATATTTAAATGAAATATCCTTGCTAAAATATACGATTCCTAAAGATTGTCATATTATTTTCAGAAAGTTATCAGGTTTTTGTACAGACGTAATTATTATTTGCATTATTACCCATGTACGCTTCTAGGTGCGTCTGTTTGGGTGTGTGCTTGTCTTATGCCTGTTTGTGTATTTGTCCGCGCGATAAACGAAATGGATGAAGTTATCAAAAAAACTTGGGCAAGCGCTGGACATCCACTGATTTTGGGCTTGAAAAGTTAAAGGTCAAGGTCACAAGATCAAAATGGATGAAGCTATAATTTCCAAACTTAATGCAGGTATAGATCTGGACAGAAACTTGGAAACCTATTGATTTTTGGTTCAAAAAGTCAAAGGTCAAAGTCACAAATATAAAAATGTCAAAATAAATTTTTGCTTGAAGTTTGAAATTTTATGCTCACTATTTTTTATTTTACATTATTTGTTCATAATATCTTCATGTTAGGGTATGGACTGGCACCTCTACTAAGTGCCCTTATTCTACTTAGCTTGCCTGTTCTTTTAGATATTTTAATTTTTGTATCTTAATTTGTTCGCCTCTAAGGCCTGTAGCTTATTTATTATGCATTACTATTAAGTTGTCTGCTCCTCAAACTATTTAATTCGTCAATTAAATCATGTTGTTTAACTCGTCCGTAGTTGTGCTAGATTGCTTAGCTTGCACAGTGTGTACACTTAATAGCTCAGCAACGCTATTAATCCTATTAGTTGCCTGCTTGTTTATTTCGTTTACTCTACTGCTAGGTTTAAGCGTATTATAAGCGTATTATATCGGTAGTCTAATTAGAAACTTGCAAATGCTGAAGGAAACTTCCAAGTGTACTTCCTATGACGGGCTTTATTCAATTATTTTGTACCTATCTGTTTTCTTTAGCTCATTTACTAAGTAAACGATTTTGACCAGTTTTGAGAAACCAATTCTCGGCGAATAGCTATTTTCGAATTAATAAAGTGAAAAATCCATCATAAAAATAGACACGTTTCAGTTTAAATGATCGTCTTTGCGTAGCTTTATGCAAAGGAAGGTTTTTAAACTGACACATGTCTATTTTTGCTGAATAAATTTCAACACAGACCCGAATTGAACACTTTAAGCAAAAGGTCGCTTATAAGGATACACATTTATATTGCCATTTCGTTCACGTGGAGCCTCTATCCGAGTCTAATAATTGTGTCATGTGTGTTTGACCTGCTGACAGTATGAAATACATGAACAGAAGGTGAAAGCAATGATGCAGTTAACTTGCAATCACGCAATACTTTGTTTGACGAGCTACTTTTAATGGCACGAGCTCCGAATAGGAATGAAATAAGATTAAATTTATTAAGCATCTAGAGTTTTGTTACTTTTTTCGGAATCCTTCATTTGCCACTCATTTATCCAAAGTCGTCTGTTATGGATCGTAATACACCCAGGGGAAATCGCCCCTTCTAGTACCTTCTTGACTGTTCTACAAATATTATTCGCTGATCTTTTTATGAACTTTCATTAAATTAATCTGGCCATATATATCCTGATTAATCACCCACCAAATTCAGCACACTATTGCTAATTTTGCATTTCAGAATTATGGATGATTCATGGTTTATATCTCAAACGCGACTTAACGATTTGCTACCTGCTGAATCAAACTATATATATATAAATAGGGTAAAATGGGCTAATGTTACGTTTTCCTAAAACGTTGATACTTTCATGCCACACTTTCTAAAGTACCATATTTATTTGTTTATAGAAAACCGTTATCGAAACAGCTAGTAAAATTATAGTAGACCCCTTAATAAGAGAGGAAAACTTCAGCAGTGGAGCTATGATTAAACACAATCTGTCACCAATGCAAATACTAATAAATGGTTTTATTTACAAATGAAACCATTTAAAAGAATTTAAATGCCATAGCCAAGAGGTTGTTAATCACGTCCAACGTTACCTGCCAACTGTCAGACATTACCTGCAAGTGTCCGACGTTTCCACATTTTATGCAATGACGTAGCAAAGCATTTAATTACCACAGCATTTTATATGTTATACAGCTAACCCTTTTTCTGTATTTCCTGATTTCTTAACAGCATAGTTTTAGTTTATCAGACATTACTCCAAGAAAATTGTAAGAATACAAAAATAAAACCTGAAAATAGTCATTTTTGTCCGACATTAGCCCATTTTACCCATACATTGTAATTTAGAGTTCTTCAACCGTCTAACCTACCAGACACTCTCCTATTAAAATATTGACCACTTAGTACTAGATTACATTACTGACCACATATTGTAAATTATGCAAGGTATGGCGTGCTATGTTATGTTACATAATATACGTTACATAGCACAGTATGGTACGTTACATTAGATTACTCTAACGTAATCTAATCATACGTTGGGTTGTGGATAACAGTACTGAGCAATGTTGCAGCAGCCAGCTTTATAAGTAAAAAGGGCTCTAATGTCATGTAGAAAATGAAAGATATTTCTTTTAAATACTAGTGATGGTGCGTATATTGAATTTAGCTAACAGCACAGCAAGATCATTAGCATTACCAATAAACAATTCGTCTGAAAGATGAGTCCGAGAAATTGCAAAAGGGTAAATTATAACACTTTAAGCAAAATATGTAAATTTACTAAGTTTAAAATTTGTGAATGTGGGTGTTAAAGGATCTTTTTTTAAGGTTGTTGTCATATACACCGTTAATATCGCACGTGTTTGACGGGTGTTTGGTTTGGGGCTCACTTCATGCGACGTTGTCTTCATGAGTTATCTATAAATCGCTGAACTCTTTCGCTGACTTGTTTGATGTGATTTTGTCTGATTGATTGAAAATTGAGTGAAAGAATTTGCGCCTGCGAGACTACAAAACTCGGCAGCACTCGGACCGCATGCTAATGAGCGTTAGTTGAAGACATGGCTTCACAGAACCACGGAATGGTACGGTTTTGGAGCGTGGCTTCATTGTGTTCGGAAACCACTTATTAAATTTTAACAAGACCGCCGGCAAACACAATTACGAATTCACAAAAATGAATTTGTTTATCAGTATTTCTAGAGGTGACAGGAATACGTGTTGTATTTCAAGCCGTGAATATTTTAAGGACTTGCCTTCAATAGTTGTATAGCACTTTATAATCTTTAAGAACCACGTAATTTTAAGAATATTCAAGCACATTTAGTGTTTTGCACTTTAATTATTAAGGATAGAAATTGTATAGAATAGATAAACCATTACCAATAAGGCATGGGAAATATGCGATTAATTGGAAGAATTTCGCGTGGACTGTTAGAGTATTGTGTCAAACGTATGCCTGGCAGTTGCCTAAACAGATAGATTCAGATAAAATTTCAAATAGGTTATAGGGTGTACACTATACATGTTCAGCCAGAACAAGTGTTTAATTAAATGCGCTAATTAATAAGAAAAAAGGATAACCGGGTCTGGATTCGAACTTGGGGTGTCTCTTTCTTTTTCCATGCTAAATCGTTTCTTTTGGACAAACACTCTTAATTCCACGCAGTCCCCAAACAATTAAGTAACGTAACTTAATTTAACAGATTGTTTGATGTTTTTATAAGTCGTTGACGTGAGTTCCCCAGGGAATTTTCTAAAACATGGTTTTGCAGCGGCTTGAAATCTATTTTGTAGATAATTGTTATGGGATCACATGCAATTTGACAACATTAGCAATGAAGTACCACACACGTTGCATTAGACTCATCTTACAAAGACAGCTTGCGTTTCTTTTTCTGAAACCTATCGTTATAACTGTTCCTGGCCGAAATGATCTAATACAGCGCCATGTAATTTACTTGTAATCAAAATTAATTTGTATAGAAAGAGCGAGAGTGAGAGCGAGAGAGAGAGAGAGAGAGAGAGAGAGAGAGAGAGAGAGAGAGAGAGAGAGAGGGAGGGAGGGAAAGACCTAGTAAGAGAGTTTAAGAGTTTTTGGAGCAACGGGAATGAAAGAGCAGTTCCCCGTTGTAATCATGCACTATGTATGTAGGCCTACTAGCATTCATCTTCTTAAACAAATAGTTTCGACCTAGAAAATGACAGTGAGTTTATGTTAATGCATAACTTGATTGATAAGTAATATTACTGCGATTTAGTATATAATCATAATTGAAAGCAGACAATTTTAATTATATAATAAATTGTTATTATTATTATTTTATTATTATAAATATTAGTTATTTAATTGAATTAGCAAATTCACGATAAAATGGCATTTTAAATATTTAATCAATTGGTTTTAATGAAGGAAGAACTATAGTAAAGGTTTAAATTATCTGTTCAATGAACCTGTTCGTGCATGGACACTATTACAACATTATTAATGCTAAACCTAATCATTGAATAAATCCGTCATCTCAATTTTTGCATTAATAATAATTACATCAGACTGATGACCAATAATTATTGTTGTTCTCGCCGCAATCCATCATCGAAGTACGCACTTTGCTTCTCGTGAATAATAAAATGAGTTTTCGGACAAAGAGTTATGACTTAATGAAACTGAAGTTAGTTAATGCACATAAACGGCCATCTTTTATTGTTTGTGGTGAATCGTTAAAAGTTATTGTTTTTAGGGGGCTTCAAGCATCCTCTAAAGTGGAAATGGGTCAGCTGGAACAAGGACACTGAAACCGCCCGAATGTCTTGCCGTTACGTTTTAAAAAGCTTTAACTTAAAAAAAAGAATAATTAGCCAACCCTGCTGTGTTATATGATTAGTCTAATTTAAGTTTAAAATACGTATATCAGTCCCTAGCATAGTCCAGAATTTATTGCTGCATTTTCTGGTTGCACACAAAGACGTAGATCTGTTCACACTACTGGAACAAGTTCCACTTATATGCAAACCTGCGTATGGCGTTTTACTGACAGATATTTTAGTGTGCATTGTTATTTTACAATTGTTATTGTTTGTAGAAGTTTGCTGAATTTTCTTGGACTGTCATCCGCTAATTTTTTATTCTTTTTTATTAAGATTTTAAGTTGTCATTTTTTGATAGTCAGTAAAAGTCCTGCTACTATTAGACGCACACCAACGCGTTGCATGTGAGCAGATCACCGAGTTATATCATAAAAGACGCATTCCAAGTCTCAATTTTCTTGCCAAATAAAAGCAATCCGTAAAAAATCTGGAACTAAAATAATATTTTCAGGAAGCTTATGGGTTTATTAAAAGCACCAAAAATCTTGTAAAAATTTATTTATTCATTCGATTTTGCCACTTTTTTACCAATAATGAACTAATCAGTAGTTTTTAGTAGCTTGAAAGTCTTTCTCATCGCAAACAGTAGGTTAATTGGTTAAGGTACCGGATGTTGTGATTGTTCTTGATCTTACAGATTCTTCTCATTTTGGGTTTTATCTCTTGAACAATTTTTTCGAGATGATGACTGACTTTGCCTCCTAGATTTAATTATTCTTGACAAGTATGGTTGCGACAGTGGACAGCGCCGTGTAAATTTTATTGTATAGGTTTCTCCCTAAATCCCCCTTTTTTGGTACGTTGATTGCAATTGAGAATGATGAGTCGTTGCCTAGGTTTGCTGGTTTTGCAGTACAAATTGAGAAGTTAAACAACATTGGATCTGGTAAATACAATTGAATGAATTGATGATTATCCGCTTAGAAAACCATCTTTTAACTCTGTTCTACTGCTCGGGTATTCTCTTCGGTTGGGGAAGATGTCAGAACGTGGTTAAGGTACATTTGGCAGTTCAGTGTTTGATTTCAGCAAAGCTTCTATGATGCAGATTCCGGTTCTACCACAAGTATCTATATTGTAGGCAGTACAGTTCAGCGGTAGATACCTCATACCTTATAGAATGCACGAATAAAAAATATTCTCTAATTACGCGTTGTGGGTCTCTAACTAATTAACAACTGGGCATTTAGTTTTGAGAAATATCTTACCATATACTCTTTTCAGTACTTTCAATTTCATAGTGCCCGTATTTCCTTTTTACAATTTAATGGATTTTAATATTGCGAGGCTATTATTTGTCGATAACCCAGCAAATGTAAAAACCAATAAAGTATTCGTTATTATTATAACGTTATATTCATGCTTGGCTGAATGCCCTTTGAATTACAATGAATTCTATAACAACGTGACGTCACAGGCACTTAGCATTTCAATAAAACTAGTGCCTCGTTCAAACGACGCTTGAATTTACATGATAATATTGTAAATAATTAATAAATTTCGTGCTGGGCGCTTGAGTGAAAATTGTTTTTGTACAAAGCCTAAACGATGAGCGCTCACCATTGCGACTACATTGTCTTCTCATGTGCAAATAGATTCGATGCAATTAAGTTAAAAGCCATTTAAAATAAACTTATAATCAACAAGAGAGAACAATGAATTTTTATTTATAAGTTTTGTTAACATTCAAGTTTGTTAACATTCAGTTAACATTCGGTTTTGTTAACAGCCAACATTAACAAGATATTCATATGCGCTGCGGCAGGTGATATTCTAGTTGTTAAACTGCTGCTATTTTGGCTCAGACCATTGCTGTTGCCGTTGCCGCTAAACCGTCGAAATTGTGATTGCTATTGTTGGTTGTTGATATAGTTGTCATTGTCGTTGCAAAGGCGGTGCTGATTTGTTGATTTTGATTGTAATTGTGTTTTTTTGGTGATTATGGTTGTTGTTCTGCACGGTTGTATTGATTGTAGTAGAAGTGGTTGTGGCGGTAGCGGCTGTGGCTGTGGCTGTGGCTGTGGCTGTGGCCAAGGAGCGGCATTGAGTGGTATGGTTCAGTTATCATGATGGTCAAAGAACATTTTCTTGTAAAATAAGTGTGAATATATAGTCCCCCCTCGTGAGAGGTCTTGGGCAGAGCAGGGGTGCCGTCTGGGCTTATTCAACATCTATGCAAGCAGAGCTAAATACACTAAGCAGACAACTTCAGTCGCAGATTCTACATAAAGTATTTGGACTTTGTGTGATTATAATCAGAGACCTTAGTGTTAATGTGCTTTTGTTTTATATGCAGTTACTATACGTGTTTTATAACGTTTACTCAGAGTGTTCGTGTTGCAATACTTCTGCTACTAATGCTGCTGTTGTTACGTTATGGTATGATATGTGTGCTGTAGAAATCGCAAAGTTCACATATAGTTCGGTTGCTGTGTAAACGGTAGATCTTTAAACGCACGTTTGTTATGAACATTGTGAGACTGCTTTACTCAAGCTCATATAACAGAGATTTACAGTAACTAATGTCATCTGCGTTACTGCTATATTCACAACAGCCAATAGGGACTATAATATGTACAAAGCCTTTATTTGCTGACACCATTGAAACCATTTGTTTACTGCTGAATACCGGCGATAGCTAGTAACTGTGAAATAATCTATGAAAGATATGCACTGCTCTTGTAATAGACAAGGTTGCCATGCGAATGCGTAGAAATTTATCAAAAATTTAAGCAACATCCATGTTTTTTGGTCTTAATTATAGAAACATTTTCTTTTTATCTAAACCTGCTGAAGCCAATTTATCCGCGACTTGTCCCTGGAAAAACTTTCGATAAATTTTGTTAATGCCCTGACAGTAATTTTGTTATGGAGCCGAAAGTATATATAGCCTATAATATACAGCAACTGTAAACATTATCATTTCCAATCCATAAATCAAAACTGTCGGTTCTTGTTGATTTCAAGAATTGTTAAAAGATGTATTACTTCGTCCATTAAGATAACTTAGTTTGTACGTGTGTTCCCTGGATTAGATAATCTCATTTAACAGCGCCGTGCCTGAATCACTGGTTATATATTAAAGATACTGAAACAGAAATCCATTGATTAAATCATTCGGGTGTTCAGTCTTTGGAAACTATTTGTAAGGCGTTTAAGAGAGGAAGCAATTTTTACAGCGGCGAGCTTTATTTTTGATTTTTTTACGGCTGTTACAATAACAGTGCACACATCCTTGAATATTTTGTCTTGTTTATTTGCTGGCTTGTTTATATTGTTTGTAGTCCGTTCACTTTTTTGTTTACATTGTTAATTTACGCACATTTGTTTATTTTGTCCGCCTGCTTGGTCGTACTTTTTTCTATCTTCCACTCTTTCGCCTGCAAGCATTTCTTCATTCATTCAGTTTTTCGTTTCGACCTACCTACGCGCGACCATAACGGCTTAATTAGATAATTATGTTTTATTTGTTCGATAATACGTTACTCTGCTTGTTCATTTTAGTGATTCGCCCACTTCTTTGTTTGTCTGTTTGTTGCTTATTCGTTTATTTGTTCGTTCTTCTATTTGTTTTCTATTGCCCACTGGCTCACTGCATTTTCGTTTATTCTTTTGTTCATTTTGTTCGTCCGTTTGTTTATTCTTTTATTTGTGTTTGTTTGATTAGCTTTTTGCTGTATTTTACTTTCCGTTTGAGATTCAAAAATATTTTAATATCAGTTCGTACAGAAATTATATCCTACCTCAAAAAGTGAATTGACACGATATTATTTAAAAAAAACTTCTCATCCTATAAACGTTTGCATGTAGTCCGTGATACGTCTGTGACTAAGTTTAATTAAATTAATTTTATTGTTTTTATTGTTCAATGTGACTAAATTTTGCATTTCATTTAACGTTTTACCTTTTTTGACCTTCCTACTCCTGAATACGTCGTATCTTCCTAGCAAAAAGGTTAGGCAAAATTCTATACCTGTACACGAAATACGGATTTCACCGAAATTTCTATTCGTGTCCTAAAACGCTATCAGACGATTTGTTGGGCACGCTATCGACCCGACTACTGACTGAAGTAAGCCACTGATTGGTTTCTAAGAACACAAATAATCATTTTAAATGCCAACTACATTGCAGTTTGGAATAACGTGAAGTAAAATTGAATGAATAATGATCAATAGCTTGGCTAAAGTTGCATAAACTGAAGCAGTAAAACTGCGACTGACATAGTTTAGGAAAGCTCCTTAGCCGAGTTTTTCAGAAAGCATAAGTCGATAAATTTTCATTCTACAATATGCAACCATTCTTGTGACAACGAACAATAAGCTAAGCATTCTGTTTTTGTAATTTATTCTAAACCTAATTTATTCTAGTTACTTTAAACCTTGGAAATGAGTCAATGACAGATTGGTCGTTTATCTGGAAGCTTGTTCAAATGGTTCTTTAATTGATAACGTGTTTGTGCACAATAATATAAAAGAAGCTTCATCTTCTACATATTGCTAATTCCGAAAAAGTTGAGACAAATCTTTTTACATTAATACCAGCACAGAATCACAACCGCTGTATGCCGAATAAAAATTAATTATTTTCAGAAGAGGATGGACCATGTCAAGTTTTAACTATTTTGAAGAAATAAAGTTTAATTAAATTGAATTGAATAATCACAAGAACAGTTCTTGTAGAACGGGGCGGTAGCAAAGCTGAAATTTGCTGACCAACAGTCAGGACTTGCGATGATACTGTGAGGACAAAATGTTATCAAACATTTGGGATAAAACAGGCATAACGGGCCAATTATCTGAACTGAAGGAAAAGAATATATTACAGTTAAAAGTTTATATTATAGTTGTCTTTTGTCTTCTGGTTATTAGTCTTCTGTCTTATCTGTCTGAAAAGCATATAATTTTTCTCTCAAAGGCCAACTACCTCTTTAAATAGCATAAATGGTTAATAATGGAATAGTTGTACTTGCACTACGGTCGTGTTGTTGAAATCATGAACGGTAAACGAAGATTATCTACAGGGCCGGCTTTATACCAATTTGACAGATTTGTTCAAATTGAGTGCCGCGCAAGGCCAAGAGGCCCCGCGCACAGGTGGAGTGGAGGACGCTATATGATGAATGAATGAGTGTCCAGCGTGCGCGAAGTTTCTTAATACTGTGAAGGCAGTGAAACTATCTACGTTTCCATGTTTTTCATAGACGCTTGTTTATTTGTTTTGTAACTTCGGTTTGTCGTCGCCATTTACCTTTTAAAAAAGTGTAATTGGTGAACCCTATACTACGCGTTTTAGTTCTACACGTATAGGACTACACGTATACACGAACCTTATACTACACGTACTAGACTGTCATTGAAATTTAATTTTGCTAATTTGAGGAAGATATTTAAACCCTCAAGGAGAGATTAAAACGTACTTATGGTCAACAGTTTTACAAGAGATGCTAAATAATTTGGCGATGCTATTTGTAGAAAATTACTTACAAAAGTCACTGTAATTTATCTGTCCTTTTTAAAAATGTTGAAGTGTACTAGGCCTACCAACGACGTTTATGGCACAGAATGAAAATTTCCTCTTGTGTGGCCATTTCGCAATTAATGTTATAAAAAAAACGATAAAAATGTTTGAGGAAAAGCATTGATCGAAAACGCTGTGTTTTACGCATTTGACCTCTTTCACGGATGTTTTCATAGTATTGCATAGCTGTTCCACTTATACATTTGTGAAATGTAATCATAATAGGGCACATGCATGATAAAAACCTGTGCCTGATGTCTCCTATTGTTTAACCAACCATTACTTTGACAACCAGACTTCCTACTGCAGCAGCTAGGAAGTGATCGTCATCAATGATGTTAACCTGATATCTGTACATGATAAAAGTAAATAGACTTTATCTTATATTGCACTGAAGTGTGGGATTCAATTATAAGCGAAGAACTATAGGCTGTTTGGCTGCTTTAATCATCCCATATCTAAAGTCTCCAATTCTGCCTCACAGTTTTTATACAAGATTATTGACAAACAGACTGCTTATATTGTAAGAACTTACAGTTTTTGTAAAATTAGCGTATCCATCTTGATAACTCCTAGGCTTACAAACATTTCAAACGGTGGTTTGTAAGTCCACTTTAACTGCCAACAACTTTACAATTACTTTAATTTTAGCAACAATGACAATTAATAAAGAAAAAACTGAAGTAGTTTTAGTAGGCCTGAGCTTTTAAAAATTCTAAAAGCATCTACAACGTTATTGGCATTTAAATGGGATCCCGCTAGTTTGTCGACAGCGACGCCATAAGTTGATTTTACCAAAGGGCAAAAAGTAAGATTTAGATACAGCACTCGGGTTATTTGAATGCAGTTACATTTGATCAAGATTCCGATTTGTGGTCTAGGTAGCTCAATAATCTAATGATTAGAATCATTAGAGTTTTGTTGGAGACAATTATTAGCATCGTTAGACGGATTTTCTGGAGCCATTATATGGAGTGCCGTTAATCGGCATAATTGACATTTAATTTTTCTCACTTGAACCAAGTTTGCGGAACACGTAGTGATAGTGGCTGAAAATTCAATTTATGACGTTCAGTTTTACAGGCCAAATAAATATTGCTGGATAGATAAATTCTCCAATATTTATTCTGTCTAGAAATAATAACAAATTAATATATAGAGCAAAGTGGATGATATTTGTTCAGTTAATAAGTTTAATCAGTTGATAATGCATAAATGATTGGTGGTGGTATAGTGAACTGACACGGATACCTTACTTTTAGTTGCAAACTTAAAAAAAATCTTTATCTCTGTGGTACATGGGATGGTAGTGGGGTGACAGTGGTGGTGGTAATGACGATGATGATGAAAATTATACAGATGATGTTTCGCAGAAAGCCCAAAACCGCCATCTTGTAATTGGCACCATTTTAAGGGCGGCTTCGCAATACTGTATATTATGATTGTGGTTCTATAAAAATACAAAGTGAATTGAGGTGACTAATAAAAAGAAATCCTTTTAATTAACGGAAAATCGTCTAATTACACTGGAGTCCTAAAACTTTTGGAATGGATTACAAACGTATAAAAACCAAAGATTGACTTCAAATTTAAGAAATATTGCGGCTATTTTTGGACAACTAATGCAGCAACGCTAGCTTCTGCGTTTGTCATAAGGAAAGTTAGAGTATCATCAGAGCAAGTTAAACTGAAGTTATTAACTTATATATGTTTACTAGCAAGAAGTAACACAGTAGGACTTCGAAGTGTCACTTGGTGGCCA
Organism: Tubiluchus corallicola; assembly: GCA_030141605.1. Taxonomy (NCBI): domain Eukaryota; kingdom Metazoa; phylum Priapulida; class Priapulimorpha; order Priapulimorphida; family Tubiluchidae; genus Tubiluchus; species Tubiluchus corallicola. Next base: position 136,549 of record JAQGDQ010000191.1, read on the forward strand.
CCTGTCAAGTCCCTGAAGTTGTGTCCAAAGAGAAGGCAAAATGGCATACAAGGCTGATTATCATGCAATCCACAAATCGAACATCTTTTTACATCAGCATAAAAGATCATTAAGTATAGATCATAAGGGGTCATTGAAATTATCATCATAATTGTGACAACGAGAAGCTCTTTTAGACTACTGTTCCCTTCGGAACCCCGGACATAATCCATTCTCTGCAATACGTCTGCGATACTACTACCGAATTAGGCTATAATGTTTATATTCCTTGTTATGTTCCACAGTGCGACCTTGGTGGCATATTTTGGAAATGATTCTTGAGTGTATTTGGTTTTTAAATTTCTATTCAATCCTGCATAACAACGAGTATATTCGCATTATTATTCTTGTACTCTTGTTATCGTTTCCATATTCTGTCATATTCATATTACATTCTTTAAGAACTCTTTACTCGCATGGAGATTATAATCGTGTTTAAAAGCGGCCTCTTTGATGTCTGTTGTCAAATTAATAACACTCAGCGTTCATTATTTTTGTTTGGTCTACCAACCAAAATTCAACGTATGGAACTCGCCAACTTTTCTAGAACAATGCACACAACGTATTCATGAGCCAAATTCTTGTGTAAACACGAAATTAATTTTCATGAAATTATCAAAACATTTTAATCGATGGATGCTGCAAAATCTATCAATCATTGAGGGTGGTTTGACAGTCTGCTTAATTAGCTGCTGTAGCTCACGCTACTGGGAACTCACTCTAGTATAACTGATTAGTATAAGTAATTTAGATCCTGAAAGTGGTGCCGCTAGGAGTGACATCGACAACACAAAATTGGTGCCGCTTGTTTATTCACATCTGTTATTTCAGTACCTCTGTGGTATTTAATTGACTATGTTAATGTCAATTCAACTACTATTAAATTTATATCTTACGTCTTATTGTATTATTTGTGTTACAGCATGAAACTCTACTTGGTAGATTTGCGAACAGCAATCTGCTGCAACCTTGATCTCTGGCGTCGCTCCTTCGACGTTTGCAGTAAATGTAAACAGCAGCATTTTAGGCAAAATGGCGATTCACGAATCTGTCAGTTACCATGATGACTAATGCTTGTCTATCAAACCAAGTTTTGGATATTCAGAATCCATATATCAGAATTTTTTGTTTAAGAATGTCGAAACAAGATCTCACTCTCAGGAAGCAACGCTAAACCATAAGTTGAATGCGTTTGACGGGGTTAAGCGTTTTAGTAGTTTTAGCTCTTGCTTCTGCCAATCTTTGCTGTTATACGAGAAGCCAGAAATTTCTCTATCATGTAAATAACAAGAAGAAGCCAGATTATGAATTATTCTAAAACTTATCTCGCTCAATATTTACCGTTGACGCTTTGTGCAAACACTTTCAAGATTAGGAGTTTTTACACCCTTTCGGTCGATCTTTGGACCCAGCAAACTTTGCTGGACTCAGCAAAACCCAGCAAATGAGATGCAAGTTGAAGCATCACTTAAATACACTGCATGACAGGAATTGCAGGCTTGCTAAGCTGCGACAACAACTGCAAACCACACTTTCTGTTGTTGTTGTTGTTTTTGCACAGTTAATCACTTTCGCAGAAACTCTATAAAAAGGTTTATTTCGCCAGTGTCGTTCAAGTTCTCGTTGTTCGTGTAATAAATTTTTATATTGTGATGTTACAACAGGGTTACTTCATTTTTTTGTAATCATTTACGAAAAAAGGATCCGTGACAAAGGTAAATGGCTTTCTACATGAGCGAGTTACCCAATGCTTCGCAATCCGGACTAGTTTCAGTTGGTTTTGCACCAATGTTAAAAACGTTTGCAGATCACTCATCGTTTATGCGTAACAAAATTCATTTTTTATATATTCGTATTGCAGAACGAGCTTGAAGTTATATAATGAAATTAATGTGCGCAAATTATAAATAAATGCAGTCCCGTTGTATGAGAAACAAATATCTGTTTGTTAATAGCCAGACTGCTGTTAGTTACTGGTAAAATGTAGCACTGAAAAAATCTTGTTTTAGCATTAATTTTGAGTCAAAGCACGAGTAAACATTCTTCTTAAATAAAGCTTAAAAATTTAGTTTTGAAAATTTATATCCATAAGCTTTTCAAACAGGTAATCGTAATGTTCAGTAATACAACTTTGTTATGCTTTAAGATTCCCTTTTCTTCCATTTTAAACAATGGCTAGATTATGAGCTTTTGGGGACTTAGGCTGTGGCCCTCGTCAGGCGGAGCCACCCTTTAACTGACCCGCAAACATCTTGAATACTTTTCCTCATGATATATTTTAGCGACGTTTACATAGCTTGAAATAAACTGGAACAGCTACCTTTTGTCTGTCAATAAAAATATCTTTAAAAAATACCGCCATTTTATTGTTTGTTGTAAACCAAATTAGCACGTATTTCAACACAACCGTAGTGGAAAAACAGAGTTTTACCAAATGTTACCAAAGCTTGAGAAGCCCTAGGCTGCAGCTTATACTAGCCTGTAGGATAATCCGGCCCTGCCTGTAAGGAAATAACCCCGACAATAGAGTCGTATTTTATGCCTAACCTTTACGTCATATCATTTATAACAGTTAGACAGATTTAATAATTTTTGCTGTGATAGCCGACATATAAGAAAAATGCTTAGTTTAAACGAATATATGGAGACTTAGGTCTCGGATAATAATCACAGTAATGGAAAATTTCAAGGAATCCCTGTTCATAAATTACATTTTAAAAGTCAGATCGACGGCATTTATTGTTGCTGATGAAAGATTTAATAACAAAAAATCTTTTCGACTGCGTAGTCTCTACGTCACTTTATATGAGTTCTCCAGACTGGCTGTCTGTAAAGATTTTAACTGGCTGGTGTAATGGCATAGATCAAAGTGTGTTCTATAAAGACATTTTCCAGATGCATACATTCATACAATGAGTTAATCACTCTTGAAATTAATTAGCCGTTGCTAAATTTGTCCGTAGGAGAACTTGAATAAACGAAAAGTAAATTTTTGCATTACGACCAACTGCCAGTGTTCAAAACACCAAACGGCAAGAAATATTGTTTTAATAACACATTTGTTAGCTGTGTAAAAATATTCCTAAGTCCTAAGCTTATGAGGAAGCAAACAAACAAAAGTAAACAGTTTAATTATTGCATTAAGGTGTTTTGGACTGACGGACGAAGAACGAACGAACGAACTAACGAAGGAGTAATTAAGTGAGCGAGGGAGCGAACAAGCAAGTTAGCGGGCAAACAAGCAAACAAGCGAACAAACAAACAAACAAACATGCAAATAAACAAACAGACAGCAAACAAAAACAAAACAAAGCGAGCCAACAAACAATTAAAACAAGCAGGCAAACAATACAAAATAAAAATGAAAACAGGCAAGAAAGAAAAGCAAAAAAGCAAACATACAATCAACAAAGATATAGAAGAAACCTGTGATTTGATACAAGTTCACCACTCTACAAGCTAGTATCCAACAGTCAGTAGCAAGGCCACTTGTTATGTGATATTTGTGGCAGGATAGGAACTTATTAATCATCAAGGATAATCGTCTGACACTTTTTGGCAGAAGTGTCTCAATCGCTAAGCACATATTGTATCCATTATACTTTAAAAATGTATTTGTGAACATCTAATTTTGGTAGAGCTTGAGGACTAAGAATATTTTTTGTTTTCTGTAATCTTAATTTCATGATTATCAAACTTGATTTCATGATTTCGCTTATTGTAAACTGAGTTTTGCAACGATTGTTTTCACTTTTTGGATCTTTATTGTGAAGTATTTTAGGAATTCTCATTTTACTTTCTCTGTGTGATCTTATTGACGTGGTGTTTCTTATTTTTTTTTGTATTTTTTTTCTCGTATTTTTTTATTGCGAACCGTTTTAGATCATATAAACACATGTTTAAAATGCTGTACAAATTATAACAAACTTAAATCCAAACTTATCAATTAAAGGCAGAATAATAATTTTAATTAATAAGTTTTTGAGATCAAATTGATTAACCTAATTTAGTTATTAATTATCCTTGTCTGAGTAATGTTCGACTGAGCCAAATAGACTTCATTTAATCACACAGGGCTATACGGTGTAGTGGTTATGGCATTGCAGTTGTAATTCAAAGGCCCCTGATTCAAATCCGGGTAAAATATAATATAAATTTTTTCAAATCTGCTTTGTTTCAGTTAAGCAGAATTTCAAAAATTTAACATCTGTTGGTTCATTCTACAAAGTGCACATTGTACTTTAACTGTTAGACCAAAATGGAGTAGATTACAACTTCGATAGCCTTCAACAAATTTTTGTTATTGATGGTTTAAGAATAAGCTGTAAATACAGACAACAAAATGTAATTAGCGTGAAGCTTTACCGGGTTAATATCGAATTTATGAGTTTTCTTTGCAACAACATCTCCAGCATCATATTCTAACTCAATTATCATTTAAGTTCTGAAAGTATGAAATACAGCCGAGAAGTTATTTTTTATACGTCTTATACAATTATTCTGCAAACAGGGATCAGACACATTAAACGACTCAGTGAAGATAGTTGAAGTGGAACTGGAACGTATCTCATTAGTAAGGATAATCCTATGAGACTAGATATAATAGGTAGTAAGATATAATAGACTAGATATGTCAGAGGTGACTTAATCAGATTCACATAGATGTCTACAAAATACAAGAGAAATAGTTGTAGACAGTATGGAAGATGGAATATTTATTTAATGGTCACCCATCTTCATTTATTGCAGTGCCTTATTTAAGAAGTTATAACTGGTAGTACTATTTTACCTGCGGGTCAATCAAGTAGTTAGGTGGTATGACTGAACAGATTAAGGGGCGCGGAGCGAAGTCCCGGCCGACGACGAATTTTGCTCCATTTGATGACATTTTGGAGGCACATAAGAACGCAATTTTTTGTGTTCTTGTAGAACTTATTTTGGATGAAACATATAAGTATTTAGAAGAGTATTTTCATAGATCTTGAATGATTACTTAAGATAATTTAATGAACTTTTCTTTGCGAGTTTGCTAGGTCACCTCTCCGCATTCACAAGTTGATCAGACGGCTTCGCACAAAATTGAATGCTACAAAGTAACCCGCAGAACTTAAATTCTTAACTCTTGGGTTTAAAGGGCAACTGAACCATTTATAATACTTGTTTTGGGTTTAATCAGTAACTTGGTTGTTATATTAATTATTGTTATTGATAACACAATCATTACACTATTTCGCATCAAACTTTCTGGGGAAAAATAAATAGTATGCTACAGCTTGTACTTAGCACTGTAAGGATAACTTTTCCTTTAACACTTCTTGCCTAAGCTGTATAGGTTTTTTCACAGATCTAATATTATTCATTGTGTAAAGGTAAAAAAACCAGAACCACTTTAAATGTTTGACATATGATAACAATAGGTTTTCGTTTCATAAATGATCGACCGTGGAATACCGTACATATGCCCTCAGTGTTACACTTTTCTTTATTATAATAATGCCTAAGAGGTGAATTTTCCATTTCACAAAACCAATACTGAGACATTCGAACCATCAACCTTGAAATCGGGAGTCTCGATACTACAACACTACTGTATGAGAGGCTTTTTATTTACATAGCTCACAGATTGTTAATGTCAACCACACAAAACATACCTGCAAACATCTATTAGCATCCTCAGTTCTTGATAAATATTTTACTTTTTTGCAAACAGTGATGTAGTATACACAGAACTACTTTGAAGGTATGTTTTTGCTCATATATTGCTGCATGTAAAATTTGAATCATGTAAAAAACTGAATGAAAACTGCTCTCAGGAACCTCAAAACGCCATAAATGCAGAAGATATACAAAAAATTAAGATACAGGTGAACAAGGTAGAAAACACTTGAGCTTGGTATTGTACCTGAAAACGTTGCACTGGTCAGATTTTTCGTAATGGCAGTTTTGCTGAACTTCTGAAAGAAAATTACTACTACCATTTTACTACTTTTGATTGCTGCCGTCATAGTTGATAAGTGATGATTTTGGATATTTAACGGAGTCCCAAGCACCCGATGTTTTGGTGATAGTACTTGTGGCTATGACGACTACCAGTTGAGCGGTAGACGAGAAGGACAGGATTCGTCCAGTGCAGTTTTTTTGTTTTCTGAAGAGAGCAATAGGTGTCTAGAGCTTCCAACTATACCACGGGATCCCAAGCTGTAAGTTGACTTATTCTTTGCCTTACTATGCGGTGTGTCACGGGGTACAGATGGACTAATGGTATTCACAATTGATAAATATTTGATATAAACGTGATCCTAAACGAGTTGAAGTCGTGCCAGACATTGAAATTATGCATAAAGTTTAGTACCCAAATGTTTTCTGGATGCTGCAGATTTACATGTGACGTCACAGCCCTGAATGCTACTCTTATCTCGTAAACTCGCTAGCGGCTCCCCAAGGGTGGCTGGCAGTTAGGATTAGCCCTAGATAAATATTTTATTTCAGTTAGTTTACTTTATGTTTCAATGGAAATATTGTCAAGTCGTTATGATATGTTATTAATTGATGCTATTATCTAATTTTGCTCATAAACCTTCTTCTGATATTTTTGTCGATGTCTTGTTTCGATATATTGTACGTTAATGACGCATTTCATCATTTTGCTTTTCGTGCCTAATGCTTTGTCATTAAATTTGATTGCAGTAATACTATAATTGTTGCATCATTGTCATGTTGCATTTAATCAATTAATATACAAGTGCTAATACAGAATCCCACAAGAATCAATACCATCTTGCAGTGGTACCCCCCCCCCCCACTCCCCTCCCCCCTAGGCTACCTTGCGAAGCCACTATCTTTGTGGGCAGATCCCTCTTTAAAGTAAAATTTTATATGTAGTTTTATGATACAGACAGAAAGTGTGGTAAGAAGGATGGCCTGAAGAGGGTAAAGGTAAGCCTGCAGGGGTATACCCCACGTAGTTTCTATGTTTAAAAAAGCCTTTTTTATTGACTAGGGCTGACGTGGTTCACACAGCAATGTATACGTGATAACAATTGACCTATTCTCCTCATTTCTATTATGATTCTACAAATCGCTTTTTTGCCTTATTCAATTTCTTTTATTACAATTTTCGAATATTTCCTTAAAAACCTTAACGTAAGTACATTACGTTAAGCACTGTATACCTTGCGTTAAAGAGCATTTAAATCATGACTGCAGAACACAGCTGGAGATTTAAAGATACAGCTAACAATTATTGCGAGTCTGACTAAGCTAAAATTATTTTAAGATAATTTTGGAAAAGCTCATTAGTGTTGTTCAAGAATTTTAAACTCCGCAAATTGTCTGCTTAGGGTTCAGTTATGACACACAGAGGAGGAAAGAATTATCCTGCAGTAATTCAGCTTGCTCTAACCTTCTCTTTGGTAATTTTCGGTTTTGGGGTCGATAAATATTGTATGAACACGTCGATACATCATTGGTGCTGACAGGTTAATTGTTAGGAGTAGAATGACTTAATAATACTGCAGTCAGCACAAGTAACGAACTTTACTTCACGGTTATTGTGACTTGATGAATATGAACAAAGAGAAACCATGTCATTTGATGTTTAACGCTGGCCATGAAGCCGAAATGGATTAATAATTGTACACCTTGAAGAAAACAAAAACATTACTGTCCAAAAAATTGAGCCTATCAACTTGATGACCTCAAATTGTACACGCACGTCAATGCTAAGCTAACAGATGAAACTACATGTGTGATATACCATTTTAATATACCATAGTATACCGTTTTAAGGCCTGTTAACTGAATTTTGCTTCTTTTCAGTAATGCTGACGATAGTCTAATTTTTAAATAATTAACAAAACTGATTTTTATATTGTCCCTGAAGAACAAGTTAGTGAAAAATGTGATAGGTCCGTAGAACAATTGGTGAACTTGAAAACTCAAATTTCAATATAACAATGATGGAGATAAAAGGCCAGATCTGAGTACAACAGTGATGGTCTTGAAATGTCAAATCTTTGTCGGTAAATGGCGAAAAATGAACGGTCAGATCTCTGCAGAACAATGATGGACATGAAAGGTCCAGGTCTTAATAAAATAATGATGGACATGATAAGTCAGACTTCGGTAGAACAATGAAGGTTAGATCTCAGTGCACAATAGTGGACATGAAAAATCAAATCTCAATAGAGCAATGATGGATATGAAAAGTTAAATATCTGCAGAACAATTATGTATATGAAAAGTCAGATTTCAGTGGACATGAAAGGTCATATCTCACTGCACAATGATGGACGTGAAAAATCAGACCTTATGATCTTAGTAGTTGAAAATCGTATTGGGGTGATTTAATTGTCGCATAACACAATTAGTACAGTCTAGTACTAAGATTCTAGCAGAACAATGGTGGACCAGAAACGTCAGATCTCATAGAAAAATTGTGAATATGAAAGGTGAAAACTCAGTAGAACACTGATGGATACGAAAAGTCAGATCTCAGCAGAAAAATGAAAATAAAAAGTCAGACCCCAATAATAGGACGACTAACATGAGAACATGAAGAGTAAGTCTGTGAACAATGTTGGACATGAAAGCTTAAGTCTCTGTAGAACAATTGATGGACACGAAAAGTAAATCTCGGTAGAACAACGATGGAGATCAAAGGTTAGATCCCAGCGCACATTGATGGACATGAAAAGTTAGATCTGAGAAGAACAGTGATGGTCTCGAAATGTTAAACCGTTATCGAAAAATGGCCAGTATGGCCAGAATCTTGGTATGGTCAGTAAGGTATGGTGTGGTGTGGTGTGGCGTGGCGTGGCGTGGCGTGGCGTGGCGTGGCATGGCATGGTATGGTATGGTATGATCTCGATATGGTATTGTACTGGTATGATCAGTAACTAATGGAATATAAAATCTCACAGCTATTTTGTCTAACGAAACACGAAACTTCAGACGTCTATTGGTTAAACTGCTAGACATGTAATTTCACTGCATAAATTATAATGTAGCTGAAAATTTTATGTCTAGTTCATTAAGAAGGAGTAGACGCAGCTGCCGCCGATGCCGTGAGTCTAATGAATTTAGAAAAGATGTAAATAATGGACAATTACCGCAACAAGGAACCCGACGCGCGTAGGGATTGGTGATAATTGGAAACAGAACATTCGGGTGATTTATTTGTCGCTTTGGGCATCATTCAGCTTAATTGCCATATTACACTGCATATACATTAGACAAACGAGAAAGTTGACTCAAGCTACTGTCGTCGTCGTCGTCGTCACTGTCGCTATCGTCGTCGTCGCCACATCTGACACAGATTACCTGAGGTGACAGATTATGGAATGTTATTATCCTGTGTAGCATATATCATTGCAATTTACGAAATTATACTTGGTAAAATGCAGAAGACGCCAGATCATCACCAGGCTCTGAGTAGTTTACATCCTACTCGCAGACTAAATAAAGGCATATAAAATTATTACATATAAAAAATTATTACATAAATTTGTTAATATACAATTCGACATTGTCAAAATTTTCAAACACATTTGGAAAAAATTTGCTGTTATTACTTAGTCAAGTAGTTTGTTGCTCGTTAACATTTTAACTTAATTAAAAAATCTCATATCTTATTAGATTAGTATATAGTGATTTTCAAAAAATGGTACTTATAATTTTATACTGTCTACTGAGTTTCTTTGCTAGACCTTATTTTCCAAGGTAGCACCGAAGAGACTACTCACGTGTTTGGAAAGGAACATAAATAGAAAACCGCTGAAGAAGAAATTTATTGCATGGAAGTGGCAAATCCATGCTGACTCGCTGAATTTTACTGACTTCCTTAAAAGCTGAATTAACTGTCTATTTTATCGCAAGAAAACAAGGGAGCGATTGTCTCTTAGTGAGTGATTTCAGCACTAAAAAAGTCGTTACGCTTACGAGATTATGCATACTATAGCTCTGGTGTCTGCAGAACGTTTTGCTAGCATTTTATGATTTATTTATTTATTTTGATTGTTTATTTGATGACGTCGTCAGTGGTGAATGTTTCAGAATCTTTTTCAAGTGCACTGATGCGCAGGAGATTAAGCTCAGTTTGTTTGTGAATGTGGAATGTTTATGCAAATTCCTGTTTTTTTAAATAGATCTTATAGCGTCTGATGAAATGTGGTGTTCTTCTGGTTAGTTTTGTGAAGCGCTAATAAGTTTAATTCTTTTAGAGTCTTAATGGAGAAAATTTTAACCGACTTTGTTTTAATTTTGTCTTACTACGATTTTATCATCAAAAGCTGATGTATACCGAGTCTGTGCAAATGTATATGTGTTTGAGCACTATAAAAAATATTTAAAATTAACTGATGTTTTAACGTAGCACGATGTAACCTTAAGGAACGTTAAAGTGTAAACGAGTCTGAAAAGAAATTGCCATCCAGCAATTGTATATTCTGTTTTATTTCGTTTTAATTAATCATCAGATACCTAATAAAGTTTCGTGAATTTTAGCACTAAATACCTTCAATTGTCATATTCAGTTAAAATGCATTTTGTTTTGCATGTACTTGTACGGATTGACTTAGTTCTTTGAAGTAATTTAGGCGTACCTACGCTTTTACCGCGTCTACGTGAAATTTATTTTCCAGTGCATTTCATGTGGTTTTATTCGATACTAAGACGCAAGTTAAATCGTGCGAGAGCAGCAATTATTGGTATATTATCAAATTAATGTTTCTAGGAAAATAACGTAATGTAATTCCATCAACCTCTGTCAGGTCAACACCAATACAGTTCAGGGACTAATCAAAGGCAGATCATGAAACATGTATGTATATGTATGTATGTATATATATTATATGTTTATATGTATATAGTATATATACATTTCTTTGTATATCTATATTGAAAGAGAGACAGTGATTATTTATATTATTAAAATTATTATTATAACTCTATTTTATTATTTATATTTACATAACTACATACATAATCTACAAAAATTCCCTATATTTCTAACGGAACATTATGAGCATTATTATACATGAAGTCAAACAATAATTACAATTACCCTTTTTAATATCACAGTTGAAAACACAATTTACAACAGTACAAACAGTTATATACAGAAACTATCTGGCACTACAAGCAACAAAAGCAGATTTACGTTTAAATTCATATTTACCTAATTATGAAACAGAAAAATTAGTGATTTCCATTTTGCGAAAGAATATGTAGGTTTGCCAATACAGTTTTGCTTTGATTTTTTTTAAATTAAAGCGTTACTGTACTAGTAAAAGTACTTTACAGGTTTATTTGCAAAACTACCACACATCGTAAAAAAGCGTACATGTGTATGCTTCTATTTAAAGGATTGGGCTATTAGAAACGCTATGTAAAGACACTGAACAGATAGAGAATAAATAAAACAAGTTTAAATTTGACATAACAACAGTTTAACACAGCGACAATAGTAGCAACGCTCTAAGTTAAAAGGAATTAAAAAATAGCAAAAATAGGTTTTTTAGCTTATTTGTAAAACTAAATCTATTTTTTGCAAACTGATGTTCATAAAACCGACCAAAAGATAAAATTGGCTGAACCTGGCTAGCTTTTTACCTTAAGCGCCAATAATGAAATTAGTCGATAAAATAAGGTCATTTATTAAAATGACAATACATTCAATAAGGCAATGAAAAAAGGTGGGGCACACAAAATACCGCCTCACCCAATACGTGACTATACTAGTCACAGCATTGCTTATTACAAACATAATAAAGCATTGTTTGCAATACAACAGTACATTACAAAATTATACCAAACGCCCAGTAAAACAGTTTCAACAATATACAGTGGTACATTATATATAAAAATTCCACATTACAGAAAAAACCCTGCAATGTTAAAAGCACTTAAACCTAAATTTCACAAAAATTACATTCCTACTTTAGTAGTGGGTGGCGAGAGGGTGAGTTTTCGCATCCAGCGACAGCGGCCAAATGGGTGATTTTCAACAAGATGACGGATGTCATTCGTTCATTGGTCGGCTAGAAACAAAGCGTGCGACACCTACGCGCATGCTCACGAACATTCTTTACAAAAACTCATTTATTGCTATTCTATCAATAAATTTACCCTTTTAAATCATGTCATTCAAATTAAGATAGGGCAGTTTTACCTAATGCCAAACACTGAAGGGTCAAAGATAAAAGTTCTGCAGCAGAAATTGGCGCTCTTATTAAAGTTTTATTTTTGAAATTACTACTTTTCAAGCAGTACAAGGAGAGATACTATGGTAATTTGTTCTACGTGTCTACTTCATGGCAGTTTGCTGCAAAATGAGTTACAACGTTACGGCGTACCAACGAAACGCACCGTGTAAACCCTTGCGTCCATGAGTACTGTGTAACTAGGCCCTAAGTTTGTCAGAGAACCCTGTGATGCCTAACTTTGAAAACACTTTTGAGCCAAGTAACTTATAATAGCATTTCGATTAATATAGCTGCTAGCAAGCTGTGTGTGTTTGGCGTTGATAACAACTTGTTTAATGGCATGTAATCTATTCTGCTATTGGTAATCTCGTCAGCACTTTATTATAACATACCAATCCACACTGAACACTTGATGGAAATGAGAGTAATTCAAGTTTTTTTCATTTTAGTTTTTACGCATTAATACTAGTTAAGCCAGTTTCTGGGATAGGAAAGAGAAATAAAATTAGTGACTACTTATTTTCATTTTTTTTATATTGAACAATGTTCTCGTTCAAAAGGTATCGTTTCTGGAACGATTTGTTTCAAAGATCGTAGACATTTGGTCTTATAACATTATTATGCATTATCGATGATTGTGAGCAGTAATTATCTAAACACAAGACTATCAATTCATGATAGAATGTGCACGCAATTGTTAAATTTTCAAGTCTAAATCGAAAATCAACTTCAGACCGCGATTTTAAGTGTAACTTTCGTTGACAGAAAGAAAATGCAAAAAGCGAAACTGATATCTGATTTGAACTAGGGATGTTCCTAATAGTTATTTTGTACCGCTAATTCAAATTAATGAGATTGAAGAAAATATAAGCAGTAGACACAGGCCCTTCTTGACTCAGATTTCTTCCATCCTACACATGATAGGAGACCACCTAAGTCGCTCTTGAGGTCACGAGGAGCCCAATTGATTTCCTGGACTTAAGTGTCCGCCATCTCTTCATCTTGTACCAGTTTGTGAAATCAGTAAGCAGCTATGGCTTGTTATAAGCTGATGCGCAGCTAGAGGCAAGTTGCATATACATGTGGTAAAGATGCCATCAATAATAATACTATTAAGTGTATAACAGCACTTGAAAGTATCTGGGCGGAAATTTAAACTTAAACGCCCTCTGTTAAAGAACTGAGTTAACTTAGTTTTGTTAACTTACTC